>BSQZ01000068.1:2490000-2700000 GCA_033239005.1 Lamellibrachia satsuma | reverse complement strand
TTATCGCAATTGTCCGGTGGCAAAGAACGTCCAGTCGCATATGCTTCGAAGACGCTGTCAGCAACTGAAAGGAAGAACTCGACAGGCGAACGTGAAGCATTGGCGTGTACTTTGCATGCGAGCATTGGCATGTGTTTCTCTTCGGTAGAAAGTTCACATTAAGGACTGATAACCAGGCTCTCACCACTCTGTTAGCGACGTCCGGCTCTGGGCACAGGCCATTACGAATTTACCGATAGTATGATCACCTTCATCAGTATGACTTTGACATTCAGTACACTGCAGGTTCCAAGAACCAGGTAGCAGATATGCTAAGCAGACTGGTCAATGATGAACCGTGTAAGTCGATGATTGATGACTGTGTAATGGACGTCGAGTTGGACAACCTCGTCACACCATTCGAGTTCAAGGCTGCTTCTTCCACTGATGTCACATTGATGCAAGTCCGTCACTTCATCCAGAATGGTTGGCCCCGGCACCCACCTGCTGGATTGGAAACTTATTTCCGGCTGAGAGACGAACTTTCTGTGTTCGGTGACGTTTGTGTGTCGCGTGGCATTCGTGCTGTCATCCCTACGTCACTCCAACAGCAGGTACTGCACATGGCCCACGAGGGTCATTCAGGGATCGTACGAACTAAGCAGCGACGTCGCAATAACGTATGGTGGCCTGCAATTGATCGCCACATTGAAACTTTCCTCAGAGACTGTGAAGGTTAGCAGTGTGTGAAAAATCTATGAAGCCAACACAACCACCACTTTAACCCATACCTTGGCCTGAGAAACCATGGCAACACATTCAGGTCGACATATTCGGTGAGGTACAGGCTGCACCACTTCCGCCATCATTCAGATCCTGAAAGAACTGTTTTCTCGATGGGGAATACCCGAAGTTCTGCAAAGCGACAACGGACCACAATTCGAGTCATACAAATTTGAAATGTTCCTGCAGAAACTCGGCATTGAACACCCGTGCAGCGCATTGTATAACCCTCAGTGCAACGGAGGAGTGGAGAGGCTGAATCGTGTCATCAAAGAGAGTCTTGGTGCGCAACTCAAGGAGGGGAAAACGTTCACGGACGCAGTACGAACGATACTGCAAACGTACCGATCGACACCACACGCGCTGACACAGCGTATCCCAGCAGAGTTGATGACTGGTCGAAAGCTACGGTTCCCGTTGGAATGTCTGAAACCGCCTCAGACACGTACACCGAACATTACACTGCTAGCTGAATGGATCAGACGTAACCAGGAACGAACCAAAGCTTACACCGACAAACATCTGCTAGCGGAAGAAACCTCACATGATGTCAACGTTGAAGGTCTACCTGCTCGACAACTTGGCCGCCTTACCTGCGTCAACGACCCAGACGAAACAGGCGCCTACCTAAATATCTCGAAGACATCTTAAGTGATCATGAGTTGACACTTCAATTATCAATGACTTTAAAAGTACTCTTCAGTTGAAACTTTAATCGCAATATTAAAAGAACACATTCGTAGACATTAATTCGCTGTTGAACTGACAATGACACTGGCTAGACAGTTTCTAATTATATACTGCTTATGCGAAACCCCATAACTGGAAGGCTAATCCCTTAGGGAGGAGGGGGAAATGTGTTGTGTTTGCTATGACCCTTTAATTGACAAGCGACGTCACGATATATATATATATATATATATATATATATATATATATATATATATATATATATATATATATATATATATATATATATATCAATGACTTGGACGATAATACAACAAGCAACGTACTGAAATTTGCAGGTGACACAAACGTGTTTAGAATGGTTACAAATAATGGTGATAAACAACATTTACAAAACTATCTAGACACATTCGTTAAATGGTCTGAAGAACGGTAGATGTTATTCAATTTTGGAAAATGTAAATGCCTACACACAGCACACGGGAAGTTGGATGTAAATTATAAAATGGGAGACCGTTTTCTAGGTACTACCGTAACAGAAACGCACTTAGGAGTAACAATAAGTACTGATGTGAATGTTTCAGGACAGTGTGGTATTGTAGCTTCAAATGGTAATCAAATTGTTGGGTTGATGAATATGAAAAAAAATATACGGAAAAGATATTATATAAGATATTATACCCCTGGATTAAGCAATAGTTAGGCCTCATTTAGAAAACTGAATACAAACTTGGATGCCATATCATAAGAAAAACATAGATACGTTGAACGAATACGGAGGAGAGCAATTAAATTATTCCAGAACTGAGAGACCTTAGTTATGAAGAACGCCTAAAAAGTGTGGTTTAACAACCCTAGAGACAGTAATTGCAACGTGGCTGAATGCTTCCCAGAGAAGTCGAAATTGCATTGGAATGAACAAGTCTGCTTGGGTGTAACGTATAAAGCACTTTTAATAACATTGAATTTTTTAAGATATTGAATGTGTACGAAAATATTGATCGAAATATTTTTCCCATTCAAGAAAGATAAAAACTAGAGGACGTGAGGTAACATTAGTAGATGATCAGTGTGTGTTGGATATTAGGACGTACTCGTTTTCACAGAGGACAATAAATGAATGAAACAAAGTATGTACAGATTGTGTAAATGCTAGCAGTATGAATATGTTTAAAAACAAAGTTGACAAATATATCTCGATAAGCCAATGGCTTCCTTGTCCACTTGCCATCTGGGCCTTTGTCTGGGATCGCGATCTTGTTCAATCTTGTTAAATAATATCAGTAATTAATACATGCAATCAGTACTCTGTAAGTATTTAGAGTAGTGTGGGGCATAGCGCATCCCCAGAGCAATTATGTTTCGGCAGAATTATTAGTGTCGGTATCTTCCAACAAACCAATGCAGCATGATGCCATATTATAATAGCAATTTGAACATCTTTAACCAGTTCCACATCATAAGTACTTTTACTAATCCAAAATGTGAAATAGTTATTTACATGTCAACTATATAATGTTATAATATGTGACATTTATTCAAGCGGGCAAAAATAAGTCATACGTTATTTTTTGTAATTGTGGGATTCGCGTTGTATCGATTGTAAATACATTGTGGTAATTGTACAAATTAATCATTTTAATACATGTACTGCGTGGCTAGGTAAACTGGTTGGGAGGTTGGCCTCGTGCGCTTTGATATGTAGGCCGATGATTCGACGCTGTACACAACCGGCAAATGTGTTGCAAATATAAACCGGTCATTTACAACAAACTCAAAACCATTATACGATTGGATATATGCTAACTGCATGGTTTTGAAAGCAGATAAGACCAAATGCTTGCTACTAGACACCAGACAAAAACTTCGATGTGCAAATGCGAATTTCTGTGTACGCGGCAACAACTGTGTCGTGACACCAGTTAAGACGCACAAGCTGCTTGGATTACATGTTGACAGCAACCTTAGTTGGACTGTACACGTGACAAAGTTATGTTCTAAGCTGTGTAGCTGAATGTACCTTTACAATCAGATGAAACGATTAATGCATGTGACATGGTCACCATCGTGAAATACAACTTTTACTATTACTACTACTACTACTACTACTACTACTACTACTACTACTACTACTACTACTACTACTCGCCACTGTCGGGTGTCACTACCTCAGAGTTAATCCTCTGTGCTGCCTATTCACTGGCTTTCTTATCTCCTGTGAACCATGCCCACTCTGCACCTATTCTCACTAATCTGCACATTCTGCTTCCTCACCTAACTTCAACTCACTTCCCAGTTCAGTAATACACCACGACTCCTTACCACACCCAACTTATTTTGTCATAAGTTTACGACACAAATCAACTAACAATGGACTATCCTGTCATTTCAAGACGATCTTACACACCTGTAAGATTCCGTGCCGCAACAGGCGCGGTGAGAGTTGAGTATACGCGTAAATCGCAACACGCCGTCGCAACACATGTGTCTAGTCTCGTCGAACAGCGTGCCGTTGCAAGTCGCTACAGGATCAACAAGTACAGTTGCAACAGTCGAAAGTCACATTGTAACACGATCAAATGGCTTTCTTTATGTGTGACGTTCATACAACGTTATAAGGCAAGACATTGTAATCGTCTTATGTTGAATTATGTGGAATAGGATATTAATTTTGACTACTGACTTGAAGGTATTTTGCTTAACTGTAGTCGCAGTATGTGTCGATAGATTAATCGGTCATAGTTTTGTCATAGCGAAACGTTTAGCTATGCAAACTGTCGAGTTAAAGCCCACGTGTTGTTGTTAAATAACCACGATTATAACTTATGAAATTCACACACATCTGCCTGCTAAGTGTGAAAAGGACGGAAAGGGTTAATATCGATTTTAAGAACAATAACGTGGTCTACCCTACTGTTAATGCTATTAAACAGGTAATTAGAGTGCGTGTCCTTTAAACTGCGTGATATCAGTGCAAGTAGCTACGTTTGCTGGGTTAGGTCCCCTCTTTGACAGTGAGGTTTTAACGTTAAATGTAGAAAGGATATAACCACTGAAGTAGAGGGTCACACTCACCAGTGTAGTAGGGTCTTCCGTTGACGAGAAACGGAAATTGGGCAACAAACAATAGTTGCAGGATGACGAGGACAACAAGCATTGCGACCGGCTGAAAAAAGAACGCCATACAATCTGGATATGACCAATTTGAGGCGGCATGAGCCATGACTGCAACGAGAGAACCCGGTTTCAAATCCCACTGCTGTCGCTTCGAACCTTTAGCAAGTTTGATCACCCCACGTTGCCACAGTTCACTCAGTTGTATAAACGAATTCATGGCAATACAGACAGTGGTGGAAATGTGAACGAATAGTCTTCGCGCAAGTGCAGCGTGGCTGAATGCTGAATCCCAGAGAAGTTCAGATGGCCTTGGAATGAACAGGTCTGCCAGGGGGTGAACTGTAACGTGTTTTGAGCCTACGAATTGGATACCACGCTATATAAGAACTTACCTTTACCTTTATAACTTGAAACACAGACGTGTAAATGACGACTCCGCCTAAACCCTTGCTTCCCTCACAACTTGATTCCAAATAGTTATATACTATATTACTTCTCTGGTAGCCACCTCATTTTGTTTGCTTTTGTTTGACTTATATTGTACATCATGATATGAAGAAATAAACTTGCTTGCTTACTTAGTACAGTCAATAAATAAAAAAACGTACCTTCAAATAGGCGCACCTTTCCATGAGACGACAGGTGTGCAGATTGATGATACGCCCTACGTATCGTCGTGCTTGTACAGTACAAGGTACAGTCGAGTGGCTTTCAAATTTCGGACGAAGCACTTACATGACCGTCTCAAAATATGTTCTCTGCAATATGTGGTGCTTGAAACAAATACAGTTCCCAAATAATAAGGTTAGGTTGGTCTGAACAACATTTATTGGTGTCTGTTTTCGTCCGTTTCGTCGAGGTAGCTCGTTTGTGCAACTTTTGTATGTAGTTTTTTTTATGAAATCACCAGACAAGCTATTAAATTAGTTAATGCATGTTCAAGCATTTACTGAAGTGAAAATCGAAATGCTGAAAAATCACGATTTTGTTCCTTGGTGAAATTTTGTAAGTTTGTCATGTGCTCGGCGAGAGGATGGAGGTCACGTCCATGATCAGCATTGACCCACACAGTGTTTACCATTTTGGATATCCACTATTTTGATCCTTACCAGATCTAACGACTAAAGTCAATTCTTTCGATGATTTGAAAAAAATAGGCATTTTTAATTAAATCGACTGCGGATCGACTTACATAAACTATTCACACACTACATATTTGGACACTAAAGAACCAGATTTGCGATAGGCTAAATCAGTTGAGGAAGTAGTTTTAATGTAGGCCTTACAATGTTTTTTTTAGGTAGTTTATTTGATGCTTCGTGTTGTTGACCGTCTAATTACTCACGCTAGCTAGCGTGCTGAATCCAACAAATAGGGTAGAGTGTGGCAAGGAAATCATATGCGGGAAAGGATCCTTTCGGTATATATCGTATGTTTGTTCTGTGGACGATCTGGTTCATCTTAGGTACATTCCGATGTTAAAATTATTAATTTTTCATTATCTAGTCTCTTAATTTTTTTTTACACAGCCATTTTAACGTTGATTCCTATGGTGGGGTGAGAAATTCCTATATTTGAGTCCCATGGCTAGAAGGAGGGGTAGCACTTTCTCGCACGTTCAAATCGTGTTATATACATTACCCTGTATATGCCATGTATTTGTGAGATGGACCCTCTCTGTCACAGAGAACGTGACATGTACACGTACGCCATAAGTATGCACAGTTGACCCAGTCACTCATACTGATCTAGGTCACATCATATGACATCTGATGTCACCTTCGGTGACCTTTCCTATGCATGGCGTACATGTGCATAAGAGATGCATGCGTTTCACAAATTACATACCAAATAATGTAATCACCATGCTACAGTTTCTGTATGAAATATACGCAAGTTCGCTTAAATTATTATATGTTAAAAGTTTAATGTATGAAACTGTAATTTGAACACTCTCAAAAAATTAGATATACACTCGCCCTTCACATGCGAGAACATTAAAACGAGTGTTCAGCATGTTTTGTATAGGACAAATGCAGTGGCTAATTTAGGGGATTGCGCCATGCCCCTCTGGCTTTGGGATATGAATTATTCCGTGAATAACCTGTTGCGTCACTGGTAGCATGGCAAAATGGGTGACTAAAGCTCCTCCCCTCCTAACATGGCAAACTAATGAGTGCCTAAAGCTTGACACACAACCCCCCCCAATATCCTAAATACGCCACTAGTCAAATGCGTAATTAATTAATCACGCCGTCGCAACGATTGCTATCGGTGCCGTACACACGACCAGAGGTCCTCTCGTCGTTCTAATCGCCGGGCCGCTTACATGTAAGTTAGAGCCCGGTGGCTTTCTAAACTTCTTTTAAACTTAAATATGCCCCCGGGTACTGGGGCAAATCCGCACAAGTATGAATGGTAAATTGCAGGCTGCAGAACATCCCATGGCTTGCTAGGTATATCCACAAGTATTATTTGGTGGTAAAATGCGCCACTATAAATAATACAAACATAACCTTTGGCCTAAATGTTGTGAAGTGGATGCGTGATATTGGTCTGCCTCAACTACAGCGCACATGGAAAATCATGGGACAAAGTAAAAACCAAAAGGACACAGAATAAAAACAATATTGTAAGTATACACTTCGACATACATGAACACTTCACCCACATAAACTATCATGTTAGAAGTTTACTGTCGATAACACATCCCACCTATTTTTCGACCAACCTGCCACCATGTTGTTGGGAGGAGGGCAACTCAATACATGTCCAGTCAACCATCCTTGAGACTAATTCCACGTTTTGTTGGTAGGTTTTCTGTGTACAACACACGTTAACGCACGCAACGCATTTACGGTATCAAACTAAAATTATTGGTAAATTAAGGGTATGTATTTTGACATCTCAAAATGCGTTTTTGTGATAAAGGGTAGACATTGAGAGGTCCCATTGATCTGTGAATCGAATATGTTAGTGGATTAATTATTTTGACAGAAGTCTAACGTGTGCCTAGGGATGCTCAGTATTTTATAGGCCTACTGGCAATGTCTTGAGTACCCCGTAGATTCTTTTCGGTAGTTTATTTGTGCAACAACAATATTAATGACACACATTAAAAAAATGCATGAACACACCTATATTCATATATCATTGAGACTGTGAGTTGGATATCGATATATGCATAACATTACATGAGAATCTGCAAAGAAAACATTTTAGTTTATAATTTGTTATAATTTCTCTGACGCAAAGGAGTTCAATTCGTGGGTTCAAATGGTCAATGTATGAGTTAGATGTGTGAGTTAGATGTGTGAGTTAGATTTGTGAGTTAAATGTACGAGTTAGATGTACGAATTAGATTATGAGTTAGATATGTGAGTTAGATGCTACCACAGAACACAGTTTTGAAACCAACTACTACGCGGTTTGGCTAATAATGAGGTGTGCGGACATGCCTCGGCGTGCGGACATGTCTCGGCGTGCGGACATGTCTCGGCGTGCGGACATGCCTCGGTGTGCGGACATACCTCGGCGTGCGGACATGTCCCACCTTCCCCTACGTGTTTAACGATTTGACCATAAACCTAAAAAAAGAACGTAACTTAGGCCTGTCTAAAAACAATAGTCACAACTTGTTCTACGTTCGGATTCAGGAGTTTGTGAAAGGGGTGTGGGAGGGGCGGATTAAAGAATTTAGTGTAAAAATCTATTGAGATGGAGGAGGGTCGAGTCCGTTCACTGTCGTATTCGTCATATTCTTTATATTGAGTGCTATTTGTTTTACAATTAAGTAGCGTCCCACTAGCTTCAATGTAGCGTCACCAAACGCGTTTGCTAATGTCTCAGTGACAACACGTCATCTTCCATTGTTCACATCCCACTCACATGATCGACGTTCAAATTCGATTAACCATGCCAGACGACAGACATCTATGACAGTAGGCATTATACTGGTCCGACATATATATATATATATATATATATATATATATATATATATATATATATATATATATATATATATATATATATATATATATATATATATATATATATATATATATATATATATATATATATATATATATATATATATATATATATACGCACACGTTGTGTTGTAAAATTTTTATGCACCACACCACACCACTCCACACCACTCCACACCACACCACACCACACCAGTGAGCGGACATGCAGGCATTGCAGTGTAAAACTCGTATGCGGTGTTGGCTGTTGCCCTGTAACAGCCAACACCGCATACAAGTTTTACAACGCAATGCCCGCGTCCTCTCCCTCCCTCCCTCCCTCCCTCCCTCCCTCCCCCTCCCTCCCTCTTTCCCTCCCCTCCTCCTCCCCCTCTTTGAGATCGATGGTCCTGTGAATCATAGCTTGCAGTTTTCTCATCACCTGGACATAATCCATGCACCTGCCTCGCTGCCCGTTATAATGGCATCTTCCTCGAGGGCTATGCTAATTAATACACCGGTGTATTATAAAACATAGGTCCTTCGAATTATACATTGAACCACCTGTCACGGTTGTCATTTCTATACGACAATGGTGCACCCTCGCACTCCGCACGCCGCACGCACGCACGGAACGCATGTACGCACGCACGCACACACGCACGCACGCACATTATTCTGTACTTTTGTAGTTTAGCGCCGCACCCTAAATAACCACGAAAACGGTCATCTACAGTGGGGATGTGTGGTGTTCTTACGAACACCGTTTGGTGGTGCCACAATACCTGAACAATGGGATTAAACCACAATTGATTTTCACGTAGGCGACCATTATAAAGTTTCTTTGGATTCCTGAAAAAAAAATGTCCAACCTCGTCAATCCAAAAGGGTTCATATTTACGAGATATATCTTAAATTTAATATCAATAACAGTTGACGGTATTTAATACACTGAATATGCATTTCATGTTAGTAAGTTCTACTCTGTTTTATTATTATTCATCATTAATGCACTTTATCACATTATGATGTGTGTGAGTGTGTGTGCGTGCGTGCGTGCGTGCGTGCGTGTGTATGGACTTTTTGTCTGAAATAAACACATATATATAATTATATATAACATTACATTATATTTAGTTACTTATAAATAATATATCCATGCACTAATGCCACAGCAAAGCACAAATCAAAACATCGTTTGTTTGCTTCATAAAGGAATACATCTTAATTATATAAAAGCATATATTAATGTAAGTTTGTTTCATTTTTATGTCCTTTTTATGTACTTATATATTGGTATTCTAATCAGGTTATGCCTCTAATCTCTCTCTCTCTCTCTCTCTCTCTCTCTCTCTCTCTCTCTCTCTCTCTCTCTCTCTCTCTCTCTCTCTCTCTCTCTCTCTCTCTCTCTCTCTCTCTCTCTCTCTCTCTCTCTCTCTCTCTCTCTCTCTCTCTCTCTCTCTCTCTCTCTCTCTCTCTCTCTCTCTCTCTCTCTCTCTCTCTCTCTCTCTCTCTCTCTCTCTCTCTCTCTCTCTCTCTCTCTCTCTCTCTCTCTCTCTCTCTCTCTCTCTCTCTCTCTCTCTCTCTCTCTCTCTCTCTCTCTCTCTCTCTCTCTCTCTCTCTCTCTCTCTCTCTCTCTCTCTCTCTCTCTCTCTCTCTCTCTCTCTCTCTCTCTCTCTATATATATATATATATATATATAGATTAGACGCATAACCTGATTAGAATACCAATATATAAGTACATAAAAAGGACATAAAAATGAAACAAACTTACATTAATATATGCTTTTATATAATTAAGATGTACTCCTTTATGAAGCAAACAAAACGATGTTTTGATTTGTGCTTTGCTGTGGCATTAGTGCATTTGTGCTTTGCTGTGGCATTAGTGCATGGATATATTATTTATAAGTAACTAAATATAATGTAAATACATTGCAAAAATATATAATATAATTATTATATAATTATATATATATATATCTACTAATCATTGTAAATACAACCATGCTCGCAATTTCGTCAACATGTCAAACATATGTGAAGCAAATGCAAACAAAGATAAACATAAAATAAATAAACTGTTGTTGATATTAAAATTAAGATATATCTCATAATTATACACCCTTTCATTGACACTTGACAATCCAAAGACACGTTAACTTCCAACAATCGCAGAAACCACGTGCACGCGTGGCGACTACTTCGTATAGCCATATTCATTAAAGCGATCACCTATGTCCGCCACACGGAATATAAAGGTGTATAGATGACGGAGATAACCAAATGATTAAGTACACCTTACTTAACGCATGACAATTAAACTTGACCAATGTGCGGACAATTACTAGATTTAGATTTTCTACAATTAAACGTATGCGGATAAATGTTACACTTACAGGAGTCAGGAATATGTCTTGACTAGAAGTTAAAATAGTGCCAATGTATCCATGGATAAGTGCAACGGATAATGTAGTAATTAATTAGAGCGGTGCCAACAATGGCATTGATTACGTCATGCTCAGCAGCTGCCGCGAAGCTCCAACAATGTGGTACAAATAAGACCAGATGCGCCCTGACTAGCGCATTTTATAGGTAGCATCATTGCAAGAGCAACACATTTGTTCCTCACATTTGTTTCAAAATGGCGCCGCCGAATAAGGGGGATTTAAACGAAGACGAAGAAAAGCTTCTCGAATGCATAAACCAAGGTTTGTCGCTGTTGTACTACTTCATTAAATCAAGGAAATGTTGAGCCATTCATAGTATCAGGAATCAAGAATTATTTATTCGACAAGACATGTAACATAAATTAAGAAATACAAAAACATACTACGAATTTCTACAAAATGCATAAATTCATAAAAATTAATGTTAAGGCTTAGGCTATTTTCAGAGTATGCTCTGAAAATAAGGGCCGATTAGAGGCTTATTTTCAGAGCATGCTCTGAAAATAAGGGCCGATCAGAGTTATTTTTAGAGCAGCAGCTCTGTTATATCTGCTACATTTATATTTGGATTTTTAAGGAAATATTTGCTTTGTAGATGAAATAATGTGGAGAAATAACTAGATAAACTCATAGCTGCACAGCCTTATTTCCAGAGCATGCTCTGAAGATAAGGGCCGATCAGAGCCGGCTTATTTTCAGAGCAACTCTGTTATATCTGCTACGATTTTTAGAAAATTACTCATATCTAAAATTACTCTGCCCTACATTCGTCTGTAACACACCAGGAAGTCTAACTGAGGCATGATCTCTAATGAATGCACCAGCTCTGAATTGGCGGGGGAATAGGAAGTATTCCATCCTGCGTTTTGATTGGTTAAATCAACTTCCGGTTTGCTCAGGAAATAACGAATTATGGGCCGTTATTTCCAGAGCTGCTCGGTAAATAGCCAGTGCGTAATGTTATGGTATAGGTATGAAATCATGTCGGTCTGGGAGACTGCCACTAAGACCATAATTTGGACGCTAACGTGGCAACCACCCATATAAATTATAAATTAAATAATAGAATTGTGTGAGGGATTAAAGACAAATAGCTTGAACGTATTGCAGTATAATGCTTAAATAAAGGGTAAGAATAAGACAAACAATATATAACATATATTATTATAATTTGTGAGGTGGTATGAAGAGGAAATCAGTTAGCAAACATTTAATAGCAATTAGTTATCGTATAAGTGCCAAGTGGCAAATATAACAATTCCGGGTATTACAACTTGACACTTGAGCTATATTGTGACAGAAAGATATTCTTTGCATAGGCATAGCCATGGCATAGGCATAGCTGAAACCTTGCAATGAGTGCACGGGTGGGTCCAGTTACCCAAAATTATATCAATTACAATTACATTTGATGTTTAATTACAATTACTATCATAATTTGTCAAATCAATTACAGTTACACAATTTCAATTACAATTACGTTATGCAGAACCATATATATTCAGCATTTGTTAATTATATATTTTTGCATATTTTTCTGAATTTCAATATTTTGTAGACAATTGAATAACAAATATAATGGTAATGTTTGTACATTTTGTTGAATTGTGACTTTGAATTATACTAAATAAAAATACATTTTTATTATATAAAATATATACATGTTAGCAGGCCTGTACGTTAGAAACAATAACAACATCCAGTCTTTTGATCATTTATCAGACTTGAGTGCATTCTAAACAATGTCCTTGTTGGTTCACACAAACATCAGGTGTACTAATACTAATAATAGGGTATGATGTGTTTACTTTGAGGTTATAGCTCCTGCTCTAAGCTAACATTCTTTATTGGTCTGCCCTTTGCTTTGTATGAGTTGGGAATGAGGAGAGAGGCCATATAAACAGTCCTAGCCACCTGACCTGTCTCCAGTCCACCACAATACAAGGGGTGTAATTGGCTTGCTAACTGTGCACTTTTTCACTGAGCTAATAATTTCTGAAGCAATATCAGGCTACAGGTCTTTCCATGTTGTTTGAATACCAGCTTAGCCATTGTCCTACAGACAAAATCCCAAAATGTGAAAAGTATACAAAAGCCTACAGTACAATCTATAGTTTTGTTTAAAAGGGAGGCCTTATCTGTTGCACTTGTTTGATTATATAAGCAGGTGTTATTATTAGTCTTGATGTTCAACCCGTGTGAGACTTTAATTGTATTTTTATTGACAGTTTGTTCAGGTAGTTTTTGATATGAAACATACTGTAATTGATTGTAATACATTTTTAATTATATAAAATTATATAAAAAACAGAAACTGCTATAAAAAGATGATCCAAACTTAAGTAATTAATGTCTGAAGGAAATGTAAGGAAAAAGTAATAATTTATTGTGCATGTGTGTGTGTATATATATTAGGACTTGACATTAAGCTTTTGTAGCCAGTGGCCCATCGGGCCAGTATCTTCGAAAAGTTACTGCCCGCACACAAAGGTTACTGGCCCGGGTATTTTCTCAGATATATAAAATGTAGAATGTGTGCAATGTGTTATGGTAGTTTCGTGTATGTAGAGCTAACATGTAAATCTAGCTCATTTTTCTTGCTACAAGACAGCCTTGTGTTCATCAAAAACTACTGACTAGTTAGGGCAAACGCAGTAGACAAACACGGCAGACACAAATAAATGAATTGCAATGTCTCTGCGAAACAGTAGAGTATCAATATAAGAGATTTCTGCCTGTGTATCAGTAAGAAGCAAAATAACAATATAATAACAAACAATATTTCCCCCAATCGTTATACAATTAATTCATTTGCATCGTCAGTGCAAAGTTTGGACCAAGTGTGACGTCCGCTGTTTCGTTCGTTTGAGATCTGTATGGGCACTGTTTATTAAGTGGAAATTATTCGAAATGGTGGTGGTCTGCCGAGCCAGCAAAATATAAAAACTTGTGGCCTGAACTGGCCCAGTGGCCTTAAAAAAGGGCTCTGGGCCAGCTAATCAGTGTTAATATATATATATATATATATATATATATATATAGAGGTCATTCCATGTCAAATAAATTTTGGACATTGCAATATAACACACCAATGAAATACAGACTGCTAAAAATGCGGCAAATTTGAGATATGTAGCTTGTAAACTTCTCAACTTAGAAGCACCTGAAAACGTATAAAATAACGGGTGCATTTTTGGGGCGCTTATCCTGTGTTCACATAATAAGGCGTTACAGACACAGTTTGCATACAAATCCTTAGTTTTTGCAGAAGTGCTCAGGTATAGCTATTTATTCATTGGTTAAAATATAAAAAATTCTGAAACATATATATGGGGATTATGGATCATTCCATCTCAAATCAACCAATGGTCAAAAAGTTGATGTTTCAGAATTTTAACCAATGAATAAATAACTATATCTGAGCAGTTCTGTAAAAACGAAGGATTTGTATGCAAATTGTGTCTGTAATGCCTTATTATGTGAACACAGGATAAGCGCCCCAAAAATGCACCCGTTATTTTTATATGTTTTCAGGTGCTTCTAAGTTGAGAAGTTTACAAGCTACATATCATATCATATATATATATATATATATATATATATATATATATATATATATATATATATATATATATATATATATATATATATATATATATATATATATATATATATATATATATAATTTGACTGACTTGACTATTTGCGACTTGTGGATTGTAACTGGGAAATGTTATATGCTAAATTATTAGAGTTTTTGAACAAATATGTCAAATATTCTAATCCATTAATTCTCTAACTAATCTGGAAAAACATACGGATGCATTAAGAATTAAATTGTTTTTATTAAACATAAAAATATATAAAATGAATCCGTATGCCAATATATATATATATATATATATATATTATGGGAAATATATATTGGCATACCGATTCATTTTATATATTTTTTATGTTTAATAAAAACAATTTAATTCTTAATGCATCCATATGTTTTTCCAGATTAGTTAGATAATTAATGAATTAGAATTCATAGTACATATTTGTGTTTTCTGGCAAATTCTTCAGCTATTTTAACTTAAAAAAATTCCTTACCTTTTGTTTTTATAAAGTACACTTTCTTTTCATTGTTTTAATAGCTTCACCTTATTATTATTTGCATGCAACATTCAGAGGCAGTAACTAAACTATTTTAACTTTTAAAACTAAATGTTTGTGACTTGTTGGATTAATTATGTTTAATTTAAGAAATGTTGTACTTTCAGGAAATTCAGATGATGTGAAGGAGTTGCTTGCAAAACAAACAACACATGTGGACTGTTTGGATAAGGTGGCTGAGAACTCTTCACTTTTGATGTTGTTTATTTGAAGTAATGTCCCCTCTTCTTGTTCAGTTTACATTATGATACAATTCTGTGATACATTCAGTTTTTACCAGTTGTGAACAGGATGAACACTGGATCACCAATGTATTACTCAGTGCGTTTACTTCTACGTAAAAAAAAATTGAGCCTTTAACTTTTTCTAGATTTTTACGAATTTCACCACCGAAAATGAGAATGTGGGACAACACCTACGACAAAAATTTGTTTACTGTGCATAGTCCTTTATTAGGTAAACAACATATTAAACTGTCAGGATAGTGCCACATTTATTTTGGATATTTTTTACCAATTTGGGAGAAAATTAGGAGAAAATGCCGTTGGACAGAACAGTGACTTTTAAATTGAAAATTTTATATGTTGTTTACATAGTAAAGGACTATGCACAGTTAAAAAATGGTGGTCATAGGACTTGTCCCACATTTTCATTTTGGATGTTGAAATTCATACAATAAAGAAACATTTTAAGGCTGAATTATTATGAAAGTATAGCAGAAGCCTTTTTAACTAATATTATTGCTAGTATCCCTGACAATAGATGATAGCAATTTGGACATTGTACTGTTCCTTGTTGGACATTTTTTGAATGTTCTTTTCCATTTTCATGCACCAAGTAATGGGCCGGTATACCCATTGTCCTTTGTCCTATAATTTTTGAACTTTACATAAATAATCTGTATAAGTACGTATGCAACTCTACATATTCAGCAAATTTCATTTGTAAACGCTTCAAGTTAGAAGCACCTAACAGATAAAAATAATGGGTGTTTTTTTTGGCGCTCACCCCTGTTCACCTCATAGGGTATTACATACACAGTTTGCATGTAAATGCTTAGTTCTTTTGCAGAAATGCTCATGTATAGCTACTTATTCATTGGTTAAATTTAGGCAAATTCTGAAACATCAACTCTGAAATTTCTTGAAAATTATGTTTGTTATGAATGTGTGGAGGTCACCCAAGCAACACAAGGGAATAAATGGCTTGCTACTCCTGAATTGTTTCATTGAGCAGGTATTTCAGAAGCCATGAACTTATATATAAATCAGCCCACTAGCTGGTATGTGTTAACATACTATTGATACTAGCACTAACAGCTACAGTAAATGAAAAAAAATATATTTTTGTAAATTTGTAGTGATTAGCTGTAATTATATTACTACTTCAGGATATCTCACTTTCTGTCTCGTTTATTACTACAAAGTAGCAAACTTAGAGTATGCACTTGACTACTTGGGAGTATCAGTTAACAGTATCAGATCGGTCAATTCCATGAAGCAGTTCCAATAAAAAAATCAATTCCAATTGACAATTGGAAATCAATTCCAGAATGGATTTGACTCCATATATGGGCCTCGGTACTTTGACCAAACAATGTGACCATTAAATGATCTGGTTTTTGTAGCTTGAACAAATATATGGTTTGGATTATTGTTTGGTTACTTTGGTATATTGTGGCAAAAACTGCTTTGTAAATGCTGGATGATGATTGATCTTTTACAAATGTTGATGTTTATTTACAGAATGGAATGACACCTCTTCAGCAGGCTGCCTTTAAGGCAAACGTGGACATCTGTCATTTGTTGTTAGCCCACGGCGCAGACGTGAACTCATCTGAACACAACCAGGGCTACACAGCTCTCATGTTTGGAGCTCTGTCAGGTATAGCATGTCTATCTAAAAATAAAGAAATATTGTGGCAATTCTTTTTTTTTGTTCCGTGGCTATTACTCAGAAATATATATATATATATATTATGCAGAAAATAAAAATGTTACGAGTATTCTACCAACAACTTACAAGAGGTTACAAGTAGATGGTACAAAGTTACATTAGTATAAAGAACAGTGTATATTTGATATTTAAAGTATTCATTCTCACAGGAGGTACATATTGTCTACTGGTTGTGTAAATGGGTCATTCTCCAAATAACATACTTTTTATGTCTTCACTGTTTTTTCATTAGATCATATATCTATATGCATATTTTTCTGGTGCGATGCCTCACATTAGGTCCATTTCATACAAATTGACACATTTTTAATAACATATATTAAAGCATAAAGTTTTGTCAGATTATACTGAAACCATTAAAATGCCACTGGTGTTACTTGTCTATGGGTCGACTTGTCATCTTACACCACCAAAAATAAATACTTTTTGTATGTAACGGAAAATTAAACTATTTATAACGGGAACATAGTCAATTCTTTTATTATCCAGGACTCAACAAGTTATTTTGAAATACTGAGCAGATATTTTAGCAGAAATCGGTGTCTTCGATTAGTATGTGGTCAATGGTATTATTATGTGTGATTTCGGAGCTTCAGTAAAATCTGGAGCATTTCTGATCCTTGTCATGAACCAGCCATGTCAGCAGAAAGTTTCATAACAGTGTGGTATTGCAGCTTCAAAGGGTAATCAAATTCTTGGGTTGATTAAGAGAAACATAACATACATGGACAAAAACTAATTTGACCTCTGTATAACGCAGTAGTTAGACTTCATTTAGAATACTGTATACAAGCATGGAGACCATATCTTAAGAAGGATATACATATTAGATATGCTTGAAGAAGAGAGCAACTAAAATTATTCTTAACTATTCAGAACTTAGAGACCTTAGTTATGAAGAACGCCTGAAAGAATGTGGTTTAACAACTCTAGAGACAACGAGGTTAAGAGGAGATCAGATTGAAGTTTTAAGATATTGAATGGTTATGAAAATATTTATAGAAATGTTTTTCTCACTCAAGAAATATAGTAGAACTAGAGGACATGAGGTAAAATATGTAAAGGATCACTGTAGATTGGACATCAGGAAGCACTCATTCTCTTCACTTCACTTTCCCATAACCCGTAAGGATCGTTGGGGCACCATTGATGACTTTCTAACCAGCTCTCTCCACGTTTCCCTGTCCTCGACAGCCCTCTGGGAGTCAGCGAATTCCATTCCTGTCCACTCTTTGATGTTGTCGTCCCACCTCATTCTCGCAGAGGACAATAAATGAATGGAACAAATTGTCTACGGATTATGTAACTGCAAGCAGTGTGAATATGTTTAAAAACAAGGTTGACACATATCTCAGGAGGGCGGGTTACATGTACTACATGTAATCCGCCCTCCTGAGATATGTGTTCATCTACATGTCATGTAGATGAATATTGTTGGACTCTCGATAAGCCATTGACTTCCTTGTCCACTTGCCATCTGGGCGTTTGGCTTGGATGACAAATCTTGTGAAATCTTGTTAAATCATATGAATCTATTACTATTACATTTACTATTACAACTATTTGATTTTGATTAAACATTTGGAAGTGCATACGGGTGTATTATGCTACATATTTTAACTTTCCATTCAGCAGTACAGTAGTTATCAACAACAACTCATTATTCAAGCAATTATCAATAATCTACAGTCACAGTAGAATTTCATCTAAATATATACCATTCATATACTCATTTCAGATTTGCTCAAACCAAATAAACGTTACATGAGTCAAATAAAAAATTCTTCTAATAATACTTAATTAATAGTTACTTGTTTGAAGTGTATCCTTTCATCGTGTGATGCCAAGATATGTCCTTTGCTGTTGCTCACTCACATTCATGGCTTTGTTTGGAGTTTATAGTAGAAGGCAGTTGTGCTGTGTGAGACGTCACACGTATTTTTAATTTCAACTGCTTCTGCTGATCAAATTATACAAAAAACCAAGGTATTTGTGTAGGCTGTACATGGCTTTATGGCCTTGCTTGTCTTACCCATTGTTTTTGTAGACTATTGGAGCTAACACAAAATAAGCCAGTTTAATCCAAATTGTAATAAAGGTAAATAAGGTATGTTCTTATATAGCGTGGCATCCAGTCCTTGGGACTGCTCAACACTTCACCCCCTGGCAGACCTGTTCATTCCAAGGCCATTTCTACTTCTCTGGGAAGCATTCAGCCATGCTGCAATTACTGTGTGAAGACTATTTGTTCACATCTCCAACACTGTATTGCAGGTACTCATACAGCTGAGTGAACTGTCTGTAGCCAGGTACTCATACAGCTGAGTGAACTGTCTATAGCCAGGTACTCATACAGCTGAGTGAACTGTCTGTAGCCAGGTACTCATACAGCTGAGTGAACTGTGGCAATGTGGGGTGATCAAACTTGCCAAAGTTTTGAAGCGACCGCAGTCGGATTTGAAACCGGGTTCACTTGATTAGAAATGTAATAGCTCAATTACTATTACATTGCCTTATATTACTATTACATTGCCTTATATTACTATTACATTGCCTTATATTACTATTATATTACTATTACATTGCCTTATATTACTATTACATTGCCTTATATTACTATTACATTGTGTTCTGTTCCATCTATTACTATTACTTGAACAATTTAATAATTACTATGGCTATCACAATTACAATGTAATTGACCCCAAACCTGTTTTAGAGAGCATGCTTTGTACTTCATTGAATATGTCACTGGTGTTATTGTATCTGGTGTTACTTGTTGTGCTAGCTCCAATGACTTCTGTGAGAACAGTGATGCCAAATTCTCACCAAAAGAGGTTATCTCCGAATGACTCCAAGTTTTCCCACTATTTCGTATTAGAGCTTGAATACTTGACTTGTGTTGCTAAGCTTAAAGATAAGAAAAGTGAGCAATGCCAAAAAACAGCGATTCTTTCAACATAGCTCTGTATGGGCCTTGTTTTACAGGGATTTCAGTGACTCAACGAGGGAATTTTTATCGAAAAATATGTTGTGTGCCATTTTAAATAGTTCCATTTCCTGATCTGTTAGCCGTTTTGATACATTATTCGCTTTCAAGATGTGTATTCCTTACAAGAAAGTATGTAACTCATCGCAGTTTATCACGTGTTATTATTTTGATTGACAGAACCAATGACAGTCCCTGCACATAGCTTCTTAGTGTAATTTATTCATGAATGCATCGATCAGGGGTAAAAAAAAATCTACAGTCTTAGCCCTCTACAAGAAGTTGCATGCTGTTGATACTGGTTACTATGTGCTGTCTAGCATACAATGCAATGTAATCATCAAGATTTGGCTGTAAAAATTAATTTTAGCTGAATTTGTTGTCATACATATACGACACACTGCCCATATAATAGATCATTGTATATATCTCTACATACAAGCTGGTATAGTTTGTCCAGAACACCAGTGACAAAATCTTCCAGGTTCAGCTCTGTCCACTTGGTACGTCTTCGTCTGACAGGCGAACATTCGTCTTAGCCACGACAGGATATTTTCCAACTGTGAAGCCTCTGCCAAAATTTCTATATCAAAAGGGGTATGCTATTTGGAGAATTACCCAAATGCTAGAAGTATGAATATATTTGAAAAGCTAAATTGAATAACAAGGGCAAGCCACATATAGATGACATGTTTTTAGGCTCTCAATAAACGAATGGCATCTTTATCTGCTTGCTATTTTTTCAGGCAACACTGAAGTAACACAGCTGATGTTGGAAGCTGGTGCGAAAGTAGGTCGAGAAAACTGTGTAGGTCGGACTGCATCTCAAATGGCTGCTTTTGTTGGTATGTCCATTTCATCAGTTGTCAATAAATTTCATAAGACTAGTTTTGTTTTAGAGCAGCTGTCAAGGTGGCTTGGACGGCTAGTGTGTCAGTTGATTTTTTTTCCTCAAACCATGCTCAGAAATATATAAAAAAATAATAAAAATCTTTTTGGAAATCCCCTGATTTCTTGGAAACACTGATGTTGTTTCCATAGTAACGATCCTGTGCGCTGCAAGTCAGCATGCACTTCATGCCAACATAAATTTATTCGCCATGAACACTGAACATATCGTACCCATGAGCAAAATAACAGTTTATGGTACAATTGTTTGTCTAAAAAAATGTAACTTTTTGTTTTCATTCAACTTTCTGCTAACTTCTTGCAGGTGCTGTAGCTGTATGTCATTCATAGTAACCAAAATAACTGTGTGGTCAGTGACACTGTCATACTTATCTGTTTCTTTGGGGATTTTCTCAGAATTAAATAAACTGGCATTTTATGGGTATTTTTTTCATATTTAGGTGATAGTTAAATTTTTTTTAGGTTTTTTGATCCACCGACCACATTTTGGGGAGTTTAAAAGAAAAGCTGTTTATTTTTTTATATCCCGTCAACATTCTCATGCGACAATTTTTTTTACGAATACATTTTAAAATAAATGTCGGAAAAAAGGTGTTTGAAATTTTTTTCCCCTCTGATGTTAAACATGACTATAAAAATCCATAAACCTAAAAATAAAAAACTGGCCTTACAAAAAAGTAAAAAAAATCATGGAGCATCACCAAATAAATGAAAAACTAAATTTTATTATTAATAATCCGAAGACATTTGCCCGCTCCATCCTGGTAGTTGCTGCAGTCTGCGTTTTCTTAAACCAGTATATGGACCCAAACCAGGACCGTAGATTTCGGGGATGGGACTAGATTTTTCCTTTAAAAATTCGTCTTCATAATTGTATTCAGCAATGTTACCACTTCATGATCATCAGGCACTTGCTCAGGCAGTTGTTCAAGCAGATGCAGATCTTGCAGGAGCTTGGGTGCAGGTTACATGCAATAATGCAGACGTTGCACCCCTGCAGACATGTCCTGTAAGCATAAATGGACTAAAACTCACGATTTATGATTTAAATAAATGCAATATAGCTACGACGACACTTCTGAGATGTTGACTAACATTCTGTTCATTAACTGCCACCCTGAATTCACTGGACAGTCTGGCCGAAATGCGGTGACTTTTCACAAAGACTGTGATTCCCAACGGCATTTTCCAATAAATCAGTTGATTGTGAAGTCAGCCAAGTCAAACTCTTGGTGCTGGCTGCAGCCTTAGAGAATGGACAGTCACCCAGCATATCCATATTTCCTTTTAAGTGACACTATAGCTTTGGTCAAATGGTGATCAACACAACAAAATGTTGTCTGGCTCTGCACACTGCTGTTTAGTTTCTTGTTCATTTTGTATTATTACAATTCAAACTTATTTTGCATCATGCATATTTCTAGATGACGAATATAATCAAGATATAACACATCTTTTTTTAGCCAATGAATGCAGTTCTGAAAAGTAATAAAACCTATTCTGTAATGTAAAATGTTTGTTCATGGTGAATGGTGAATTGCTATGGCTGAAAATCCAATAAAACATAATGTGTCATATGTAAATATGACCATTTTGCTAAGTACCATGGTGAATATAATTGTTATTAATCAATATCATTGATGTTATGAATTCCTTTCAGGTCAGTACCAGTGTGTTTCTCTCATTAACAACTTCTTTGCCAAAGATGATCTTGCCTACTACACAAAAATCCAAGGTAAGTTTTACATTTAAATAATGCCTCCAGAGTTATTAGAAATTCTGTATGTAGACAACTGGTACCACCTGTGTGCAAGTGGAGTTAACATATGCTAATTTACCTTTCACAGGATAGTACAACAGTTTTAATTGGATGATTTATTAGTCTGTAAATCATTGCTAAGCATTCATCGGTCGTAAAACTGGTTTTTATTTCAAACTGCCAAAACATTTGTATTTTTTAAGTATTATATACTTCATTTGTATAGATATTATTTTTTATGGATCAGATGTTTCATTCAGAAAACTGGGAAGACCTGTGATTTATACTAGGTTTTTATGGCAGGTTTTTTTAATTCCAGTTTTAAGCAATTTCTCATTGTAACTATACTACACCAATAAAGATTAAAACAGGAAGTATACCATCACTAATTTATATTTACTTTGAGATGACATACAATCATTTCAGTAGTCCCAGCATCTTTACAATAAAATGTATTATGAGTACTGACTGAGCTTGCTTTTATCACCCATGATGTACAAAATGCTACTTTCATGTTTTGCTATACACATATTTGAGTTGCAAGCTTATTGGTCTACTGTTTTCTGCATAGCACTGCATGGCCAACCACGCGTTGCTACAATTCCCTGTTGCAACACCTGCACATAGAGATATATAATAAGTATAATTTATATGACATTACTCATGAATGTGTTGTTCTTTTTTCTTCAGTCGAACTTTTATAAAAATCGGATCAGTAGTTTTCAAGATATTGCATTATATAGGTGTTTTCACGTAAAAGGTAGGCCCCTACACTTTAGTCCCACATAGCCTAAAAAATCAGAGTGTTTCAATTATTTGTTTCATGTTTTTTCCAACACTATGATATGGCATTATATTAACATTGACATTTTAGGAGCATGATATTACATTATTTCAAAAAAATTGGCTTCAGAGTTAAGCTGTAAAATTAGCAATTTGTAGAGGACATTTCTTTAACACACAATATACCATTATGATCAGAGTTGAAAAAAATCATGATTTTTATAAAAACAAATCGGATTTTTTATTTAAATAATTTTTTTTTTTTTATTTATTTATTTTTTTTAAATCTGGTATATAGATATTTATATAGATGTTTAAATTTGTAAACTCTTTCAAACATGTTATATTCAAATAGATTTGGGTTCTTGTCTTAACAGAGGGTACATGATTTTTGCTTATATAAAGACATTAGACAATGTCCACAAGGCCTCACCCCCTGTAGTTGCAAAATCTGTCTTGGAAAGGAAAGCATGCTGTGTGTCTGTGGCTGTAGCAGTGGTAATTATTGTTTGCCTATAGGGTGGATTAGCACCTGTCCAGGGCTCTGTGTACTCTAAGGGTTTCTAACCAGAATACAAACTGGTACAGTGTTAAACAACTGAGTCAACATACTGAATTGGTAACAACTAGCACAAGCTCTAAGTGGACTTTAACTCAGGGCTTCTGTGTTGAAAAGACAAGTTTGTGTGGCTTCACTGCATTCAGAAAGGGAATAGCTCAAACATACACAATGTCATAAAATATTTGACTATCAGGCTATCTGGTGACAATACAATGCTTGTAAACAATTATTTGTGTTAAATTCATATAAATCAGCGATTAAAAAACTGGAAGTAAAAAAAATAAAAAAAATCATAAATCAATGATTTTTTTGGAGTGATTTAAATCATGATTTAAATCAATGATTTAAATCAAATGATTTAAATCAATCAACCCTGATTATGATATGAGGTATATGTTAACTATTTTATTACAAATCGCAGTACCGAACAAAACAATATAATACAATAATGTGCTGAAAAATGTTATATTTATCTTATAGTTCACCTTTGCTGACATGCATGATTCTTCTAATATTGAAAACAAGATGAAATTATCTGAAATTCTCAACTGACCTCATTATTTTCCAATATTAGCTAATACATTGATACAATAGGCTAAATACATTGCTATGTTTTACTGACACGTGAACAGAGCCATAAATATATTCAAAATGTTTACCATAGTTATAGGAGATTGTGATTAAAAAAATGTATGTCCTCTCCAGAATATTGGTCTAATGCATGTAAAACCTTGTTATTTCCAAGTTTTTGGTTCAATAAGACACATTATTCGTTTGTCTGAAATAAATATGTGAAGGTCGCACAACAGTATTTAATTGTTTTTCTAATAATACAGTTCGAACTAGTTACCCTTTTTTCATTTTCTCCTATCAGCCATAGCCTGTGAAGGCCGTTGACAAAATAATAATATAATAAATCTTTTCTTCTACATACTTTTAGATTATACCCATCTGCTTTGACATAGCTAAAGCCTATGCAAGGACATTGAACATAGTTATGTCTACATTATGTATGCTGCTTGATATTGTTCTGGAGAGGACATTCCATTTAACAAATATAAATTCGCAGAGCAGTTAGAACCATGTTTAAACATATACAATTATAACAAGTTCTAACCCATTTGAAAGTCTGCTGACTCTGGTAATGGAATATCATAAATTAATGTGTACTAACCACTGGTTTATTACTGTTTGGCATTGGGATGTTGGTGTTCTGGAGAGGACATATTTTTTATGGAAAATGACATGGACCAATTTATGATGGCTGCATCGTAAACCTAAATACTTGGCTGTTTGATCTGGACTTGGGATGTCTAATACAATTTATAACTACATTTTTTATCAGTAGGAATTCATTATTATTACTTTTATTGGGGTGTCTTCTTGTGAGGACATTCCATTGTTAACAGAAGATACACCATTAAATACAAATTGACTTTATGCTTACTAATCCAATTTGCACCAAATTTGTCACATTTAGTGCATGGATTGATGGACAATTGAGCAAAATTGGTTATTGCTGGATAACTTGCTTCATGTTATTGCAGTGCAGGTTTTAATACTAACATAAACTGAAGTGGGACTAAGAAATGTATCAAAAACAGCATACTGTGCAGATTGTCCTTAACAAATATGTTAATGTATCTTCATATAATGTGGCCTGTTGGTTCCTTACTATAGCCACTGGATGATAATCACACTGAATTAATATTACACAATGAATTGTTTGAATACATTGAGAAAAATGCATTTTAGCAAAAGTGTACTCTATGTGAAAATGCCCATATAGATAGATATTGAAATTTTGGAGTTAAATTTGTCTATATGTATATTGATATACATGTTGTCTTGTATATTGATATACATGTTGTCGTCTTCTCATCAAACCTCACATTTTAGCTCCTATGCATAGTTGTTTGGTGAACAAAAATGTTGACCACTCTAATGTGAATTATACTATTTCCTTAACAATGTTTATGAGTTTTTGTAAGTTTATAAATTCCATTGTGATCATTTGTGTGACTAACTCTTAGTACTGTGTCTTAGCACTTACCAAGAGCCACAGTTTTGTTCGGTGCCCTTTACATAAACCTTAATGAAAACCAACATTGAAACAAAGGTTATAGTGTAGTCTGAACTTTGCTGTATTTGACAGTTTCTCTTGGTGCCAGGTTTGGAGATGGAACCAAAGTTGCCACCAGAGCTGTTGGGACCGATGTACGGACTTGTCATCCAGAACAACCTCAATCCTGTTGGGGTGCGTCATGGTATCAGTGTCGTTGTGTGTGTTCTTATGCAATGTGTTGCAGTGGTCTAAGAGAACGTGTGGCCTATAGTCATACTTTGGAAAGGTGATAGATTTATATTTTGAAAATCAAATTAAAAAGAAGCATTTATTATTATTTTTTATTATTGGTTTTAATGAAATGCACATTTATTTCACTGACAGCTCAGTCAGGTTTTAGCATAGTAATGAACCGTCTCAATCTGCATGGGTGTGTGCATTCTAACATATATTTTGTATGACAGTGTAATATCACACGCCAACCATGTGTGATGTACCTGTAAGGCTTCAATGCGTACTGATGTGTTGATTGTTGTAGCTGCTGTTCCTTGTGCATGTAGTGAGGTGTGTTGATTGCTGTAGCTGCTGTTCCTTGTGCTTGTACTTGTAGCGAAGTGTGTTGATTGCTATAGCTGCTGTTCCTTCAACTTATAGTGAGGTGTGTTGATTGTTGTAGCGGCTGTTCCTTGTGCATGTAGTGAGGTGTGTTGATTGCTGTAGCTGCTGTTCCTTGTGCTTGTACTTGTAGCGAAGTGTGTTGATTGCTATAGCTGCTGTTCCTTCAACTTACAGTGAGGTGTGTTGATTGTTATAGCGGCTGTTCCTTGTGCTTGTAGTGAGGTGTGTTGATTGCTGTAGCTGCTGTTCCTTGTGCTTGTACTTGTAGCGAAGTGTGTTGATTGCTATAGCGGCTGTTCCTTCAACTTATAGTGAGGTGTGTTGATTGTTGTAGCTGCTGTTCCTTGTGCTTGTAGTGAGGTGTGTTGATTGTTGTAGCTGCTGTTCCTTCAACTTGTAGTGAGCTGTGTTGATTGTTGTAGCTGCTGTTCCTTGTGCTTGTAGTGAGTTGTGTTGATTGCTGTAGCTGCTGTTCCTTGTGCTTGTAGTGAGATGTGTTGATTGTTGTAGCTGCTGTTCCTTGTGCTTGTAGTGAGATGTGTTGATTGTTGTAGCTGCTGTTCCTTGTGCTTGTAGTGAGATGTGTTGATTGTTGTAGCTGCTGTTCCATGTGCTTGTAGTGAGGTGTGTTGATTGCTGTAGCTGCTGTTCCTTGTGCTTGTAGTGAGTTGTGTTGATTGTTGTAGCTGTTGTTCCTTGAGTGTATGGTGAGGTGTGTTGATTGCTGTAGCTGCTGTTCCTTCAACTTGTAGTGAAGTGTGTTGATTATTGTAGCTGCTGTTCCTTGTGCTTGTAGTGAGGTGTGTTGATTGATGTAGCTGCTGTTCCTTGTGCTTGTAGTGAGATGTGTTGATTGTTGTAGCTGCTGTTCCTTGTGTTTGTAGTGAGGTGTGTTGATTGTTGTAGCTGCTGTTCCATGTGCTTGTAGTGAGGTGTGTTGATTGCTGTAGCTGCTGTTCCTTGTGCTTGTAGTGAGTTGTGTTGATTGTTGTAGCTGCTGTTCCTTGTGCTTGTAGTGAGATGTGTTGATTGTTGTAGCTGCTGTTCCTTGTGCTTGTAGTGAGATGTGTTGATTGTTGTAGCTGCTGTTCCATGTGCTTGTAGTGAGGTGTGTTGATTGCTGTAGCTGCTGTTCCTTGTGCTTGTAGTGAGTTGTGTTGATTGTTGTAGCTGTTGTTCCTTGAGTGTATGGTGAGGTGTGTTGATTGCTGTAGCTGCTGTTCCTTCAACTTGTAGTGAAGTGTGTTGATTATTGTAGCTGCTGTTCCTAGAGCATATAGTGAAGTGTGTTGATTGTAATAGCTGCTGTCCCTTCTGCTTGTAGCAATGTGTGTTGGTTGTTGTAGCTGCTGTTCCTTGAGCATGTAGTAAGGTGTGTTGATTGTTGCAGCTGCTGTTCCTTGAGTGCATAGTGAGGTGTGTTGACTGTTGTAGCTGCTGTTCCTTGAACGTGTAGTGAGGTGTGTTGACTGTTGTAGCTGCTGTTCCGTGAACATGTAGTGAGGTGTGTTGACTGTTGCAGCTGTCCCTGTATGTCCAGTCACACATGGAGCTGCTGGACAATGTTCACAAAGTGGCGAAGGTGCTTGACCTGCTGTGTGAGCGCATGATGAAGCAGAAGGCCACAAACCAGGTCCTCGCCATCAAGTTCCACTACCTCGCCTCACTTGTGAGACAGTGTCACAAGTCACAGCAGCAGCATCAGGACAATCTGCACACCTGGCTCAGGAGGTTAGTAGCACATCAGGTGGAATTATCAACTTTATGTTGGTGATAATCAGGGTAATGATAATACTGATAATGATTAATGTAAAAGTCATGGTTATGATAACACTCTGCGTTTGCTCTTGGTGGTGACAGATCATGATACCGGACTGCTAGGTTAGTGACTGTTTGATTTGTTTTGTGATTTCCTGATTAGTTCATGGACTGCCTGATTAGTTCAGTGACAGTGCAATAATTGACTGGGTGATCAATCAATTAAATGACTGAATGATCAGTTAATAACTTAATTGACTGAGGGATCAGTTAATTGTCTGAGTGGCAAGTTCTGAATCTGAAACAATATTCTCAATGCTGTTTGACTCTAAATACGGAATATTTTTCCACGTTTGTACGCAATACTTTTTTCATAAAAGTACGTGTTTTGATATTCACACACTTAAATGGCTCTAGCTCCCTTAAAAATGGTCTTAGAGATATAAAAGTATATATTTTCTTGTTCCTGAATAATTCCCCTATTCAAATATGCAGTTTGTTTCACTCAAATATGCTTCAGTAAAGTTATTGACAGACCTACATTTTACAGAAGGAGAGATCACACGAAAAATGGAAAACAATCTTCCTTGTCATCATGTTTCTGATGGTGGACAGACTATAACACATGGTGAAATTATGCATTATCATGATAACATTAAAACGTACTTGACAACTGGAATCAACTAAAGATTTGAATTACACCTTAGAAAATGAAGAGTGTCCTCCCTCGGGTTTCAAAATTGGGTTGTCCTTAGTCTCTTTTGTTGAAATTACACTGTTATACAAAATTACGCTGTTATACAAAATTACACTGTTATACAAAACTACACTGTTATACAAAATCAAATTCACAATCTTCATGAAATCACTAGAAGAGGTCCACAGTTCAAATTAGTTAGATGTATGGAACTTAAGAAGCAGTCTTTCAGATGAAGATGTGGATTGCCAGTGCAGCCAGAAGCAAAGTTTGTCCGTTTACACTTTGCAGGAGTGTTACAGACCATACAGTTTCTGTCATCTTCTACATGTGTAACAAGGTGCTTGTTGCCTTGGAATCTCTCCAAATTATTGGGTAATTTTGGTCGCCCAGGTATAACTACTTTCACAGCCTGCTCCTGGAGTTGAGTGATTAACTTTTGTTTGAATTTGCGAAGGCTCAACTTTAGGCTGCCTTCTGAATGGGTAAGACAATACAGAATGTATTGATCTGGCAGATTTCTAGAAGCCAAAGGAAGATGCGCTTCCACCATTTTCTTGTTTTTTGCTGGACTGACCATAGTACGACAAACACTGATAAACACGGTCACAGCCATTCATTGAGAAATTGTAATCGTGCACAACTTGTGGCTTGTCAACTTTGTCACCATCTGGTTACAGATATTGTCACCATGCTTCCTGGGTACAGATAGTGTCACCATGCTTCCTGGGTACAGATAGTGTCACCAGCAGCACTGTACCACTTGGATTCACGATGCTCGAGTGTCAAAGTTTTCAGCTGAGGGGGAAATGTTTCCTGTTTATGTTCAGGGTGCCAGTGTAGTGCATCTTCTTGTCACACAAATACTTTATTAGCTTGTGAGTGGTATAGTATCTGTCTACAAACGCATGATGACCATTACAAAGGGGTCATAGCAGATACTCAAAGACCTTTTCTGCTTGGCCACTATCGACATGTAGATCTGGATTGTATGAAGTCTCCGTGCCAAAGTATGTAAGAAGATTATAGACAGCCAGATATGCTGTGACATAAGTCAAAGGATTTTATGTGGTACAGCTTGGGCTTTGCGGCATTGTATTACTTATATTTTCACCAGCCCTTCCAACCGATCACTATCTCATCGATACACATATTCGTGCTTGGATAGAATGCAGCCTGGAATTTTTCGATTAGTCTGTTCATGAAAAACTCTATCTTCTCCTTTGGTACAGAATCAATGTCTGATGCATGTAACCTTGTATGATAAATGGCTTCAAATCTGGCCCTAGGTAACACCTGACCATACCATGGGGTGTAGTCTGGGTCAAGTGTTCACCAGCCATAAACTTGGAAAACTTTATCCTTGATGATTGGCTTCCAGTTGCCATACACTGACCTGAACCTTGGTGGATTATTTATACGTGTTTTGTACGCAGCATGTTCATTATACGAACCAAGTCATCTAAAATATCAGGGCCCATATCTGTCTGGCCATTAAATGTAAAAAGTAGGTATGCATGTAGCATGGATAGGACTATCCAGAGGGCTTAAACACGGATAAAGTTACGCACTCATTTTTCTTTTATTTTTGTACCTAACCGCTGGATAGGTACAAAAATAAAATGGCAGCACTCATATTTCTGCAATGCCAGTGGCAGCGACAAAGGCGAGTGATGAGATTAAATAGAATATTCAGGGATTGGAACCATCCATTTGATGCTTTCGATGATCACAACGACATCATAACAATTACAGACGACATCGAGATAGACATCAACATATCAAATAGTTTGGGGTCATCGACACCCCTGCTGCAAGTGCTTGTAACGCTTCGTTACTATGCCAGCCGCAGTTTCGAAGATGTGTGTGGCGAGCTGATAGGGGTTGACCAGTCAACAGTCAGCCAAACAGTGACAAGAGTTACAGAAGCATTGCTTCGTTAAGTGCCCAACCATGTTGGATTGCCAAATGAGCGTCAAGCGGACAGGACCAAGATAACGTTTTACCAAGTTAATGGATTCCCCAATTTGGTTGGATGTATTGATGGAACACATATTCGAATTCAAGCTCCATCAGAGAATGAGCACAAATTTATTAACAGAAAAGGATATCATTCCATCAATGTTCAGGTGAGGAGAGTGTTAGCCTGTATGTCACTGTCACTATGTCCATGTATAATTAGAGCAACTATGAAGTTATTTTGTAACACCAAACCTTGGTCCTAGTACAACGATTTTGAAGTTGTTACAATGTTTGTAAAAGCTGCCAGAAGAAAATAACACCAAACCTTAGTATAACGGATTTAAGTCCACTACTTTTGCGTGATGTTAGTAATAAATTTGTATTGGTAATGTTTGTGCTTTTAGTCGTAGATGTTTCTGGTCATTACTTATAACATCTAGTTATTGCGTTGTGAGCCTATGCCTAGCGCTTCTGGGAACAATGAATCTTTGTTTTCAACAACATACCAATCACCCACCATGATTTGAGAATCTAGCAAATTTTGGATTGACTTAGGGGTACTCAGCTCCATACTGTCCCTTGACAGGATGAGGGCAAGTTACTTTGAAATCAGTTGTTTTTTCATAGGTTATGTGTGATGCATACCTTGTCTTCATTAACTGCATTGCCAAATGGCCTGGAAGTGTTCATGATTCTCGGATCCTACGGGAGTCATCTCTCTTTGTCAGTTTGAGAACAACCAAATAAAGCCTCTGGAAGGAATCATCCAGGGAGAGAGTGGATATATGCTGCATGATTGGCTGTTCGCTCCTCTTCCGACTCCCACTACACGTTGAGAGAGGACACAACTTCTGCCATTGCTCAGCACGTACAGTAGTTGAAAGGGCCATAAAAGAGAAGATGTCTTCGCAGACTCCATTTGGGACCTGTCAAAGCCTGCAAAGTTATTACAGTGTGTGTGTAATGCTTCATAACCATGCTAGGCTACTGAAACTGGAGGTTCCATCAGACTCTGAGAGTGACAAAAACGCAGACTCTGACTCCTCTTCGGGGAGTTTAGAAGATGCGGACTCCTGATGTTGAGGAACTTAGTGCTGCCAACAACAATCCAGTGTCAGAACGGGCCCAAGCTGCTGCTGGGAAAGCTGCCAGAGAGCAAATAATCAACAATTACTGTTAATGAACATTTGTTTGATTTCAGGCATTTTTTTTATCACTATCACTATTGGTGGCATCAGAAAACGTCTACGTTAAAGATTTTAAAACTGCATAGCTGTAGTAATTTTATTAACAGTCCAAGCAAGTGGACTAAGACTCTGATTTGCTTTGCATCTTCCACAACAGTTTTTCTATTGAGTTAAACACATTCAGTTAAGAAAAACAAATGTTTCTTTCTGTCTTTGAATAACATACAAACACAACATAACATGGTGCGGGAAATAATACCCTCAAGAACTTGTAAACTAAGGCAATTCACTTATTCTATTTCCCCAAATCGCGTTGAAGTAGTTAAATTTCAAGCAAGACCTTTCTGTTTTTGTTATCCATCAAAACTGTCACTGTTTTTTCTGTTTCGCTCTGCAGATAGTCTTCAAAGAGATTGTCTTCCAAGCTTGGTTCCACCATGGTCTTTCCACATGCATTTCGCTGAAACTTCCTTCTTTTACTTTTTAATTTGGTGGGCACTCTTTTCACACATGATGGTGCTTCATGTGCTGATGGCTCTTGTGGCTGTGCTGGTGTTGCATCATCTAGGATGGCGAATCTTCACGGTTAACAAATGACAAAAGTGGAAAGTTGATGGGTGAATGAGCCAGGCAACTGTGGTGGGTGGGTGTTGAATGTGCAGGGTACTCGCACAGTGTTGAGGACGCAGAAGCTGAAATATATGTCACATCAAATTAAAACAGTTTGTGATGCCTCGTTAGCCGTTGATCTCGGTCCATGTCGATATCGACCCACCATTCTTTAATTTTATGTCACTAGTGTAACGGGCCGAAACAGGTTCATGAGGTTAGAAGACATTAACAATCTTTATGTAGAAATAACAATCTTTATTAAGTGGTCAAGAATCAAGATTTGGATGTCGAAATACAATTAATACCAAACACCAAACACAACTCGACCAAGTCCCCAACTCTCTATTGGGCCCGTTGCATCTCCCTAAAAACAGACATCCATTGAGATCCCGCATAGGACATATCACACAGATGCATCGTAGGTCCCACAGTAGTCAACATCGATAGACCGGCTATAACGTATGTTAAGAGTCACCAGATGGCACTATTGCTACATCCTGTGCAATCTGGGTTTGGTCAGTTATACCAATACCATCAACTCACAAGAATGTGCACACACGGTAGACATAGTCCAGAGACAATGGATATAGATTATCTGTTCCCTGTTATCTCTGCCAACTTATCTTACATGATATCATTTTACAGCTTCCTGCAGACAAACTGGCTAACGTCATAACCGACTTAAAACTTAGCACAAATTAGCAATGTTGCTGTTGGCAATTCACATCTGCTAGACTAAGATTATTTGTGTCATACCTTTCAACTATTATTTCGTACACAGTACAGCATCAATTACTTAATGATCCGTCAATAACAATGTCAGTAACACGTTTAGATTATACACGGTCAGTGTTAGAGTATACTTACTAATTGGCATTGACATATAAAACAAACTCAGATAGCTACATTTCTGTCATTACCATATAAGGCATATCTGGCTTACATGACACGAGCGATAATAAGGAACGCGATGGAATTACTCAAATTAACGAACGTTTAAGTCAAATTATAATATAAATATATGACCAGTACATGCACAACAGCATTTGTAACATCGTCGTTTGGTACATACCCGGGATCGTCCTTGTGATCTCATAGATTACTTTAGTAAAATACACTTGCCAAGCAGGACTTTGTGGCTAGTATTGGTTTGCTCGCGCCCCAAAAGACAGAACAGTGTCACAGTGAAATTAAGCACCACGTAAAAGAAAGACGCCCCAGTGGCAGAGACCAGAGTAGGATATAACCCTGCTGCAGTGAGCAACTGGTTACACTAGAGCCTAGACCTATGGCTAGGCACTACGTTAAATGTTAATATTACTATTGTATATTATCTTGAATCAGACAAGAACTTACAAGTATTGCTACTCTTCTTGTTCCACTCTATGATTGGCTGCAAGTCTTTGTGGGCTTCTGTTTCCTGCACTGAAAAAAACGAACGCTAGTCATGTAGGTCATACTACTCTTAATTATTATTGTTTACGACAGAACAACACAACGACTCATGTAATAAAAGCTTCATATTTATTATTCATCTTGGCAACAAAATGGGACAGTCCACCCAGATCTTTCTGGGGCCAGCTGTGACACCCTGAGAACTGGATGCTAGACCCTGATATTTCACGTGACCGGACTGCGGTCCTGGGCCAGCTATTTGATCATGATCATGTGACTGCGGTCACATGACCAGAGAATCCTGGGGTCTGCATCCCTCTGGGTGTCCAGCCAGCCCAAAAAGAGGTGTTTAGACCAAATGCCCCAAGATATAAGGAGCCAAGAAGAAACAAAGTAAAAAGTAAATTGTTACACTGTAACACGGTGGCAATGAGAGAATGAATGCTGTAGGCTTACCGTCAATCCCAGTGTACAGATTGGTATTTTCTCCAATAATTTTCGTGATGAGCTCCTCATATGGCAAATGTATGTCTGGGAGTCTACCTCCTGTTTTTCTTTGATTCTTTTGGCGATTTAGCACTGCTCCTTTCAGTGCCTTCCATTCATCTTTCGCCCTTTGTGGTGAATGCTGAGCCGTGCTACACACACTTATTTTTGCAGTAATTTTCTCCCAAATTCTAGCTTTTAGCCTATTGGTGACAGCTTGATTGTTGGCCATAAATAGCACATGGTGTTCCAGGCTGTTCCACCTCTTCTAACAGCACTTTTATTTCATTGTCAGTAAAGTTTGCTTTTCTCACCCTTTTTGGATGTTTTTCCATTTTCGGTTTACGGAAGTTGAAGACTGTTCCACAATCCCATGCGTGACCCTGAATTTCCCAGTATAAATTTAAACACATGTGGATAGCTATTCGTGACCATATTTATGACTTGTACATATGAAATGGGGGTCAGAGTTCAACGCGGATAGCATTTAAAAAAGTTGGTACATACATGGACTGACTGCTAGTACCTAAAATCTCATAGCACATAATTTTAGACATCCAACTCACATACCGGATTATAGCAGAATAATGCGTACAAAATGTAGTTCCTCATAAATACCTGAATAATTACATAAAAACGAACTCATGCTTGCGAGTGTAGGGCTTAGGGTTGCTGCAGTTGCTGTTAGCATACGTTACCATATAATGGTGATATGATTGTACTAAGCTGCGTTAATACGTACAACGAAACCTGCTTTCTTGGTAGTAGTATAAATATGAGTTTTGCCGTCGCGCCGAAACTAAGTGTCATTAAGCCAATCTGTTTCTGACATTAGATTCAAATTGTATGCATTCAAAACATAAAACGGGCATATATATCAGAAGTGTGGCTATGTAAGGGGGCATTTAAATGAGGAACGGTGACAACGCTTTGCTATCCTAGTGAGTAAGCTAGTTTCTAAAATACTACATGCGCCATCTGGTGACTGCATTGGCAGTAGTTGCATGGCGGAAAGAAAGCAATGATACGTGTGACATTGAAAAAAATTATAGACTCCATTAAACTTTATTTATTTTGGTTGTCAACAAGTCAAAACCTTTCAGTCTTTTTATTAACATGAACAGTATATGTTTTATATCATAACAGCATGAACTTGTCCAGCAGGACGAAGTGTCCAGGATTTTGTACTTGTCCTACACTGGTAACTACTTGTCCCGGACAAGCGCTAATGTTGAACCCTGCATATGTTTTGGTAATACTTGGTGATGGATAATTTATGCAGACTTTTTAATTTCACAAGAGCTGACCGTACATGGGAGAGTCTGTTTTCATCTTTCTGTCTGCCGTATTCTAAGGAATTACCCTACTAACATAAGCTGTGCCAGCAAGGCGGCTTTAAAAAATTTAACAGTTACTGTGATGTTCCTTCAACAGCATGCTGAAGGGGAAAACAGAGGATGGATTCCCTGAGAACCAGGAGAAGTTTATTCGCTCCACTCTGAGGGACTTTCCCTACTTTGAATGTGAGCTTCTGCAGCAGATGGTCCGCACTCTCTCCAAAGTCAGCATCGTATGTACAGACACCTCACTTCATGCTTTGTCATGTTTCAATTAAACTTTTATAAAACTGCGCCTAACAATAAGAGAATACATAATCATAAGGTCGTGGCCCGGAAGTGCAGGCAAACTATGAACATATACTGGGATATGTCCATTGATATTTATCTATGCAATCCTATTTATGGTATATTTGATGGATATTTGATATATGGCATATATACTATGTTCTGTTTTTTGTTCTCTGTCGCACTCTTATCTATGATTGTGGCACAGTGACATTAATTTTACTCACAGCGCTCATGATCCTAAAATTATGGATGGATTAATGTTTTCAATGATTAAATTATGTTATCACATGACCACTGGTGCTTTTATTTTAGGATCATGAACACCATTAAAAATAACAGATTAATGCCATAGTGCCATCGTGGCATTTATCTATTTTAACATTGTTCCTAAAATTATAGCAGCAGTGGTCATGTGATAACATAATTTATTCATTGAAAACAATAATCCATCCAAACATGACTGTTGTGTTTGTCTCTGTTGCAGGGTGATGACCCCATGGCTCCAAGCGTGACGTGTGTTTGCCCCATGTTGCAGGGTGAAGACTCCCTGGCTCCAAGCATGACTGCTGTGTTTGCTCCTGTTGCAGGGTGATGACCCCCTGGCTCCAAGCGTGACTGTTGTGTTTGCTCCTGTTGCAGGGTGTTGACCCCTGGCTCCAAGCGTGACTGTTGTGTTTGTCTCTGTTGCAGGGTGATGACCCATGACTCCAAGCGTGACTTGTGTTTGCCCCATGTTGCAGGGTGAAGACTCCCTGGCTCCAAGCATGACTGCTGTGTTTGCTCCTGTTGCAGGGTGATGACCCCCTGGCTCCAAGCGTGACTGTTGTGTTTGCTCCTGTTGCAGGGTGTTGACCCCTGGCTCCAAGCTTGACTGTTGTGTTTGTCTCTGTTGCAGGGTGATGACCAATGACTCCAAGCGTGACTTGTGTTTGCCCCATGTTGCAGGGTGAAGACTCCCTGGCTCCAAGCATGACTGTTGTGTTTGCCCCTGTTGCAGGGTGATGACCCTCTGGCCCCAAGCATGACTGTTGTGTTTGTCCCTGTTGCAGGGTGATGACCCATGGCTCCAAGCGTGACTTGTGTTTGCCCCATGTTGCAGGGTGAAGACTCCCTGGCTCCTAGCATGACTGCTGTGTTTGCCCCTGTTGCAGGGTGATGACCCTCTGGCCCCAAGCATGACTGTTGTGTTTGTCCCTGTTGCAAGGTGATCACCCCCTGGCTCCAAGCATGACTGTTGTGTTTGCCCCTGTTGCAGGGTGATGATCCCCCGGCTTTGCACCTCATGTCTAGCACTCTTAATGGCCAGAAGTTTGCCTCAGAGGATCACATTGAGTGCAGCACATGTGGCAGAATGAACAAGAACCCAAAGAAATGTGCTTCATGTAAAATGGTATGACACAGGGAAAGTAATTATAATTATAGTGGTAATGTTCTTTTGAAGTATACAGAAATAACTGAGGCAACCCATGAACTTTCATCATGTACCTGTTAGACAAATGTCAACCCACAAAGTTACATGATATACCTGTTTGATTAATGTCAACCCATGAAGTTACATGGTATACCTGTTTGATTATTGTCAACCTATGAAGTTACATGATATACCTGTTTGATTAATGTCAACCCATGAAGTTACATGATATAACTGTTTGATGCTTTTAACAATGGTACTTGTTGACCAGTGGTTGAGCTACACTTGCTACAATCACACTTCCACTGCAGCTCATCTGGAGACATCTGTTGATACAACTGATCGTTTCATGTCAACAAAGAATACAATGCATCACCAGTAACATGTAAAGATGACACAGTGATGACATGTAATGATAATAATACATAAAACACTTCAATTGTGCTAAAATCCTCGGGAGACCCAAGCTCGGCAGCGCACCAAAACAAAAGGGGTTAAGCAGTTCATAATCGATAAGCAGTTCCATGATGATGACACTGATTATAATTATGTAATGATGACTTGGTGATTATATGTAATAATGACTCAGTGATTATATGTAATGATAACTCAGTGATTATATGTAATGACTTAGTGCAGACAAGGAACACACAAATCAGCCATCCCCACTTTTGTGTCAGTGCTTCAGTATCTGTTTCACCAAAGTTAAGAATCCATCCAGGAATATCTGTTTAACCCTTTCAGACGTTTGCAACCATAATTTGCTTTAAGTATGCCTTTTTATTGTATGCATTCAATATTCGATTACATTCATAAGATATAAAAAGTATACATTTAAAAAAATCTTAATAAATGAGCCATCCAATCAACCATGATTTATTGATGAAAACATGGACAGGTGCATGACAGTTGCCATGGAAGTCAACAACAAAATGTACAGAGAAAGTAAAGTGCAAAGTAAAAAAGAATGGTTTGCTGAAATAAATGCCCGCTTCTTGGAATATTAATCACTTTGAATCACTGTGACTAGTTTGCGTCAGTTACCAAGTCAGAAATTGTCACAAAAATTAGTAAAACAGCTGATATCCATAAAGAAACAGTTGTGAATGTTTTGTTCCTCTTGGTTGAACTGATGTATCTTTTCTATCCCAAGATAACTTACCTGAGTTATCTGATGTATATGTTCTGTGCCAAGGTAACTTACCTGGGTTATCTGATGTATATGTTCTGTCCCAAGGTAGCTTACCTGGGTTATCTGATGTATCTGTTCTGTCCCAAGTAACTGACCTGGTCCACGTTTCAGGTGACATACTGTGACAAGGACTGTCAACAGCTGCACTGGTTCACGCATAAGAAACTGTGCAAGAAACTTGCTGGTGAGTTAGCACTTAGCAGCCTCCGCTGAGTGATAACATTCTACAGTTAGAACAAAAACATGAATCCCACTAATTATCTGTATATTATATATCACTATATAGGCCATTATCATGAAAAGTAACCCATTGGCACACAAAAAATTTATTGATGTATTACAAAATTCCCTTACATCTTTACATTTTTGGGGGTTAACAACTAAATAGCATACTTATTTTAACAAGAACAAATTCAATAGGCATTTTAATGTTATATTCTGAAAAGTTGAGGGCTACTTTTGATGCTGAAATGTCTTTGAAATGGGCACCTAACATTAAAAATATTACTTATTATTCAATATACAACTTTAAAACTTGTACAGTTTATTATATGTACATATAACATAATAATGGTTAGTTTAACTTGTAGAGACAACAGTCTTAATAATTGTGTTTGTTTAGTAATTATGTATTTTTATTTACCATGTCTACTGCTACATTGATGCAACTGATTCCCCAAATGTGGTACTAGTTCAGTCACCAGGTGCCTGCACCTATATGGTGAAAAGACCAGGATGCATAGCAGCCATTTGCATACGAAGCTGGAGACACATGCAGTTGCAAATACTTTGAGCACATTGATAAGTTTTTAGATTGTGAGTGTCACAACAATATATCATCTTTACCGTTACTGTAGTTGTATGTAGAATGATAAATTGACAGTTTGTATTGTATTCAGGTATGTTAACCATTGAGTCAATCAACCATATTATGCAGTTAAACCTGTGTAAATTCTATATTTAGAAGATGGTTGTGGTTGATAAAATTATGTCTGACTTTGTCCTTACCAGAAATTGGCTTTACCATTACCAAACATTGCCTTTATCATGGTAAAGACATGGTGCAATATATAAGCCCTTTATTTCTGCACAGATATTTCAGCTCAAGCTTTGCTGCTTTATGTGTGCATTAGTACACTAGATGTGAATCATACTAGCTAAAAACGTACAAATTATACGTTTATTTTTACAAGTTACTTTACCGTTAGTGGGCACTGTTCGCGATAATGGATAATTTGCAATGTCCACTAACTGTCCATAGCAGCCACTTGGCAAATGTGGACCGTGGACAGGGAACTTGGACTGTGTCTATTGCATAGCCTTTATACAGCACATATCACAGATACTGTGCATAGCAAACCGTCTACACACAATCAACCTTGCGATAACACTAGTCCTGGAATAATACACTACAAAATGTGACATAAAAAACTTGATGTATATAAAAATGCAAGCAACTCAAGGCAGGTAAAGCAAAAAGAACAATTATTTGAACAACTAAAACACATTTGTGTTATATATTTCACTAAATGCATAACCAAGTGACAATTCCTAGTAATGTTTTAACATTGCTGATTTATTACCAACAGATGTGATATCTGAGCTTTATTTGCATTGTGAATGCTTTGTTTTAGCTCCCTAGTTTATCAATCTATCTGTTGACAACTTTGTTTAACCCTTTTGTTTAGATGTGCCTCTGAGCTTGGTTTTCAAGGATACAGCTGCAAAAGAAGTTTTCATTATTACAGTTATTATTATTTGTCTCCATCACATTCGAGTGCCATTGGCTTTTACCCAACATTGGTCATCTGAAGTATATCACATCACCTAAACACATACCCGCCTCAAGGCAATGTGTTTCCTCTAGTCAAAGAAGATTTTGTGAATGAGTTTAAATGTATTGAACTTGAAGCAACAAGCATTTCCTGTTTTTTTCTTGTTAATTGGTTACACAATGCATTCTGCAATGCAGTGACAACTGAGTAGACCACATAAGTTTTGTTAAGGTAACGGGTCTGGTAGACTTGTGGGCTGTAGAGTACTGTGTGAACCAGTGACTGTGTCAACTGCAGTGAGATACAAGGAGCTGGAAGAGGAGAGGCGACAGGCTGAGGAGAGGACAAGGAAGGAGGAAGAGAAAAGGAAACGCCTGCAAGAAGAGGAGGAGGAGAAGAAGGCAGAAGAGGGGAAAACTGGCAAGAGTCCTCCAGAAGGTGAGTATCAGGAATTATATTTGTCCTCATTGAAGGTTGTTGGAGCGTAGCACCAATACTTGTTAGATAGGTTCAGCATGCCAAACTTGTAATGTGTGCATGTAGAAGTTGTTGAACTGTCATCAAGATGCTGGGCTTTCCTTGGGTATCCCCGTACTGCTTCTACGCATACACTACCTATATGCTATGATTTGTAATTTTGTTGTAATTTCGTGGCGTTTCAGCATTACAATTTGTGAATATCAGACTACTAAATAAAAATACATTTCTACAATGAATGAAAAATCATCATTATTAGCTGATTCAGCTTTGAAAGACTCTCTTATATAATCTCAAATGCCAACTTGTTACTGATTTAGTATGCCAAAGTCACAAATTTTCTTGACACAATGTGTTTCTCGATGTAGCTGAGGATGGTGGTGACACTGACCTGTCACAAGCAGTGACAGACATTGACAAAGGACATACAGATGATTTGTCAACCTCAGTGGACACAGCCCATGAGATGGATCCCAATAAGTGTGACTCTGGGACTGTGTCTCCCACCACCACTGCCAATCAGGGGGAAGGGGATCAACACACAGATCAGGCAGCAGCAACAGTACAAGAAGAATGATGCTCTACTTTACAGCTATGGCTCTATTAAATGTTAAATAGTTTTAGGCCCTTTTGTGAAGGTAAAATGCTGAACGTGCCTCAATAAATGTGGTTAAATAATATGTTGTCTCAAAAGAAATGGAAATATTGTTGCTACTGAATTGTCATGAAATACAAGATTACCAGTACATAACAATGTTTTCAAGGCAACAGCATAGTTAGATGATGGTGTTTTATCAAGGCAATGTCATCAGTAACGCAAAATAACAATCTACAAGGGATTAGATACACCACTTGGTTGATGCATTTTGTTGTAATATGTCGTAGTACAATGTAACATGTTTACATTTCATGGATTTTGGTTTCTGTCACTGGATTACTGAAGTAGTACATAAAGGTGGTCTGTCACACCCATTCACAACAATGACATTGCTTCCGAACTGTCTGCTGTCAACTGTGTTAGTCTGTGCGCTATGTAAGACGTTCGTGTATTTGTTGTGCATATGTTAATAACAGTAAAGGTTGTGGTAACTATTTTGTCTTATGCCATCTACTACAGTATTGTGTTTTGTCAGTTGAAATATTGATTGCATTTGAAAAATACAAGCAAAACCTGTGTAGAAACGTGTGTTGTCATTCTTCCTGTGTTGTATTTCCACTCTAGACTGTGTGGAGCTGCATGCAAAATAAAAAAAATATTGTTATACATGTTTTACTGCAGTACTTGGAAATTTGTGAGAACATAACTGAAAGTCATCATCAAAATCATTATGATCATCACCATCTGCACATAAAATTAATAATGTTCAAATCATCCAGTCTTGTTTAGTTGTGGAACGCTTTCGTTAATAAATGGTTGCCCCAAATGAAATTAAATATAGTTACAGTATGTTGCATACTGACAACAGACATCTATTTGGAGAGTCAATAGGAGCGAGTTCATCCATGTGAAAGCACAATTATGAGGGATTTAATGTGCGACTTGTGAACCTGGTAACAACAGGATGTGTTATCAGGTTGATTTTGGAAATTTGGTATGAATGTTTGATTCTCAAAGTGTTGTGAATGCATTCATCACAGAATGGTAAGGACAATGTTCTGGTTGACATAATATTATAGTTCTAATAATTGCATCCAACCAGTCAGATGAGGTGTATCATAGTTGGATGTTAATTATACTTATTTAATAGATATTGTGATAAATGAATCATGGAAATTGTAATGTTCTGAGTATTTGTAATTTTACAAATACAGGAGGCAGGTGCTACGCCTGCAACAGTATGGTGTAATTACTTTCATTATACGTGACTTTATATTTATTATTAAAACTGCTTACTCAACTGATTAAGCCTATCTCAAATCTGGTTCAGTGGTGTCCAAATGTGTAGTGTGTGAATAGTTTATGTAACATCTGCAGTGGATTTAATAAAAAAATGCCTATTTTTATTCAAATCATCGAAAGAATTGACTTCAGTTGTTAAGTCTGGTAAGGATCAATATGGTGGATATCCAGAATGGTAAACACTGTGGGCCAATGCTGATCATGGGCGTTACTTCCATCATCTTGCCGATCACGTGACAAAGTTAAAAAATTTCACCAAGGAAATTTTTTTTATTTTTCAGCATTTAGATTTTCACTTAAGTTAATGCTTGAACAAGCATTAACTAATTTAATTGTTGGCTGATGATTTCACAAAAAAAAACTACATACAGAAGTTGCACAAACGACCTAGCATGTGATAGTGGACATTAGGTAAGTTTGGTTTTTCGCAAAATTAATCTGAAATGAGACTAACAAAAAATCGAATTGATTAAGCACCTTTAAATTATGTAAAGTCATGCCATGCTTGTGACAACGTACAATACAGCAGGTTGCATCTGTAATTGCATTGATTCTGTGGAATGACAACAGCAACGCATCAAATATAATTGGTTGTCTTTACATGTTGGCTGCATGGAGTATGTTTAAAATATATGGATATCCTTGTACCCATATATTATTGGCTTTGTAAATAATCCCTATAAGACTAATAATCAGCAATAGTCAGTAATCAAAAACAATCGGTAGATCAAATAGCATGTGATGGCACTCCGTGTTGAACTCTTCTGCTACATGATAATAGACATAATTAATTAATCCATTGAAGTATCTAGACTTGCCGTCACAAAGCCAATATTCGTGGCCTTATTGTCATGTTGACTCGGTGCTGTGTCTGGATACATGTGCCAACTGTGTTTTTATCCAGGCATGCTGAATGTAACGTTGGTCACCGAAGAGGTGGAGTTGTGATGATGGTGAAGCTCTTACTTCATTGGCGGGTTAAGGTTTTACTGTATCCCATCAGTGTCTGTTACTTACCTCGAAGCTGTGACTTAAAAGAAGATTTGTAATATTAAAAACACGTGTAATATCAAAAACAAGTGGCCACACTCCTCCGGTGTCAGGATGAGACTTGCCTGAATGGTGACGCTGCCATCCAGCAACGATGGAAGGAGCAGTTTGAGCAGTTGTTGGACCGCCAATCTGTGGTGACAGACTGTCCAGTCCATTCCCCAGCATCAACAGAATGCATCCTTGGATATCATTGGCTTTCGTCGACTTGACCAAAGCATTCAAACCCATCAATCGTTAAGCCCCCTGGAAGATCTTGTCCAGGTTTGGGTGTCCTGCAAATTTCATCACCGTCCTGCGACATCTCCCTGACAAAATGACTGCAACCGTCATCTACAATGAGACTGGAATGTAGCCTTTCACCTTTCGAACAGGTCAAGCAGGAATGTATTATGGCACCCACACTTCACTATCACCTATGGGCCATCCTTTTCTCGTTCGTGATCAGCTGCCACGTGGTGCCTAGCTTGAACACTTACTATTCTCTTGAGGAAGATATCTATAATACATATAGATACTCTGAAATTCTTCACTGGATACATTGTGTAGTTCTTTTTAAAAATACTTTACAGATAAGATTGCTCGTATTCGATCAAATGTATTCATTAATGATAATGACTATGATTTCCCTGAACCACCACTTTCTGGAAAAAAAACACTACAGAGTTTCACATCTGCAACTACTAATGAAGTTCTCATTATTGTTAACAAATCGTGTGATCTTGACCCATTTCCAACACTTCTACTAAAAAGCTGTAACAATCAACTCATCTTTCCCATTACTACTATCATAAACCTTTCAATGCAGAGTGGAATTGTTCCACGGGATTTCAAACAAGCTCTTGTAAATCCTCTTATTAAAAAACAAACTTTGTGCAAAAATTACCTAAAGAATTATCGTCCTATCTCCAATCTCAGTTTTCTGTCAAAAATATTGGAAAAAGTGGTTGCTAATCGCCTTCGTGAACGTATTTACAACCATCACTTATCAAATGATCTATAATCTGCATATAAACGATTCCACTCTACCGAAACAGCTCTTCCCAAGATACACAATGATATTGTTGATAACATAGACAATGGCAATATCACAGCACTCACTTTACTTGATCTCTCGGCTGCTTTCGATACAATTGATCATTTAATCCTTTTACAACGTCTCCATAGATATTTTGGCATTTCTGGCCCAGCTCTTCGAATTTTTGAAATCATATTTTTCATACAGATATCAAAGTATTAACATATCTGGCACATTATCTTGCCCACAACATCTACCATTTGGAGTGCCGCAAGGATCCGTCCTTGGCTCTGTTCTGTTCAGCTTATATACTACATCGCTCAGCCAAGTCATTACTAATCATAATCTCAGTCATCACTTTTATGCTGATGACACACAGGTTTACATATCACGTTCACAATCAAATGCACAAGAATCTGTTTCGACTTTAAGTGATTGTCTTGCTGATATCTTGTTGTGGATGGAATCAAGTAAGCTAAAGATTAATCCAAATAAAACAGACCTTATTATTACTGGCACTAAACAACAACGAAATAGAGTCATCAACCATTTTCCAGTTAAACTGCTTGGCAGTGATACATTCCCATCAGATACTGTTCGCAATCTTGGTGTTGTCTTTGATAGTGACTTCAACTTTCGCCAGCATATTTCTCAAATATGTAAATCCTGTTTATATCATATTCGTGATCTCCGTCGAATTCGGCGTCACATATTTATATCTACTGCAATGGCATTAATTAGTAGCCGCCTTGACTATTGTAATTCACTACTAAATAACATTGCTAAAAGAGACTTGACTAAATTCCAACGAGTACAAAATTGTCTGGCAAAGCATGGAGGACAAAACTCAAGACATCTATTCCAAATTGCATTTCCACCATAAACGTTCGGTTGTCCCTCGTGCTGATACTGATTTTTACGCGTCCCTGTTCACAATTATGCTTAATGATTCAGTTTTGATGCGCATCTGAGCTCAGGTTCCTGATGATATAGGCGCCATAGAAGTTAATTGTTATTAAAGGGAAGTTCTTCAAACTTAGTTAACTCTAGCCCAAGATGAAAGTGACAAAGACTTAGACAGCCGTCGTCGACCTCCAGTACGCCGATGACTGTGCCATCCTTGTTCACTCAGCGTATGAGCTTCGGATTAGCCTGGACCTCTTTACTGAGGCCTACCAAAGCCTGTGACTTGCCAACAACACCAGGAAGACCAAGGTCACCCGCCAGTCTAGGCAGCAAAATGGAACCTACCGAAATCAAAGTCTCCGGATGAACCATTAAAGTTGTCGAGCACTTTCCATTCCAAAAGGCAACAAATGAAGAAGAAAGCTGGTACCAAATCTACTGTGCTAGCACCTCCTTGGGGAAGCTGAAGAAATCTAGCACCCAATCTGCTGTGCCAGCACATCCTTTAGGAAGCTGCGCCACCGTTGACGACCTCTACTGTACTCCATGGGAGTGAGGCCTGTTGTGATTTGCACCCAGCTGGCTGCATGCAAATAGTTGTCAACATTTTGCCTCATTTTTATATGTTTTATTTATTCTACCACACCGAGTTTTACTGTATACGTTCGTCAACATATTTGGAATGTATCAAAAAGTCGCATCCTGCACAAGTCCGCCGTATGTGTGTGTTTTACTGACTTTAAAACAACTTTCTTTGTTGTGCACTGTGGGTTCAGTCAACTGACCACACATGAACAGTCCAGCTGGTCATTCAGGCCACAGTTGACCCGTGTTGCGTTGCGCCGTACAGGTACATTGCCTGTCAGCTACGTGAACTTGCCAATTCGTCACGCCTGAATGCCGAAGCATGGAGGACAGTGTTTGAACTCGGCATTGCCGCAAAGTTACCAACGAGACGCGGCTGCCGAGGTAGTGTTCAGAAACAACGAATAATTCAACCAATCTGGCATCGGCCACCCAATCGCCAAGCAATTCCAAGTAAACAAACGGGTGTTGACAGCGCGAATCTCGCTCAGCTGATCGCCCCGGTCGATGCGCTTGACAACTATAGTACAGCTACGCTCGGGCTGTTGAATGTCAGAGCGTCTCTGATATCTGCCATTATCCCTCACCGATATAAGTTTCAACATCTCACGCGAAACGATTGACGCGGTGGAGGAGTTGGGGTTCTGTTCAAAGCTTCCTTTCACCTTGCACTATCCAAACCATGGCCCGTAGAATCTTTCGAATGTCTCGAAGCCATGCTACGCGGATCGAGCGTTGCAGCAGCCGTACGTATTTTTGTGGTGTACCGGCCACCATCATCTTGGCGCAAGTCTAAGCCGTTTCACGCATTCCTAGAGGAACTCGGCAAATTACTCGAGCGCGTCTCCATAAAAAAAACAGGACTCACCATACGTGTTGATTTTAACGTTCACTACGGAAATGATGACGACAAGGACGCACGTGACTTGGCTGCAATTCTCAACGAGAGTAATCTGCAACAACACGTGACATCGCCAACGCACTGCCGAGTTAACATTCTTGATCTGGTGATCTCATCGGTGACTGGCTCTGTGCTAACAGACGTATCGGTAGAGTCACTGCTGACGGACCACCACGCCATTATATGTGCAAGTTCGTTTCAGTTAAACCTCGACCAGTGCGAAAAGAGATATTCTGTGTTCGCAGATGATAATGACTGTCGTGCTGTGGATCCTCTTTATGACTTCGAACTAGCTACATGCAATGACATCTGTGATCTGGTAATGAAGGGTACTAGCAAAGTTTCATCTGATATCGACATAATTTCTGCAACCTTGCTTAAATCGAACATTGCTACGCTCGCACCGGTCGATCGGGTCCTCAACAATGTCAGCTGTTATGAAACACGCCGTCGTGACACCATTGTTAAAGAAGAGTGATCTCGACCCTGAAACACTGTCCAACTACCGACCGATATCCAACCTGAGTTTCATATCAAAACTCCTTGAGAAGTATGTAGCATCGCAAATCCTTCAGAGTGCGTATCGTCCTGCTCACAGCTGTGAAACAGCCTTTGTTCGTATACAGGACGACATTCTACATTCGCCGGACAATCGGAATACCTTGATATTGGAGTTGCTCGATCTCAGTGCCGCCTTCGATACGATCACCGTCTGCTTCTAGATAAGCTGCACGAAACTGGCATACGTGACAAAGCACACCGCTGGATACAGTCGTACCTTTCGCAGCGATCGCAAGCTGTTAAAGTCGATAACGTCACCTCAAGAAGTGTTGATTTATGATTTCGTGTACCGCATGGTGGCGTGCTGGGACACTTGTTTTTTTTTCACCATCTACTGTGTGGGGCTCAACCATGTCTTCGAACTCCACCAACTCCGTTACCACATACTGACGATACCCAGCTGTATGTTGAATTTCCGCGTCATCAACCAGCGCATGCTACAACTGCCACTGACCGCATTTCGCTATGTACCGCTGATGTAAAGTCATGGATGATGTCCCACAACCTTCTTCTTAACGAGTGTAAAACGGAAGCCGTCGTCATTTCCGCTGCGCGTAATCGCAAATGTGTTCAACCTCCTGTTGACTTAGTCATTGTTGCCTGTGGCTGCTCCGTCACGCCGAAACCGTTTATCTGCGACATCGGTTTTGTATTTGGTGACACAATGTCAAACGGCGGCGCAGATATACGCCGTGTCTGCGAGGTGGCATACTGTCACATTGGCGGCATCGCAACGATCAGGAAATGCCTGTCCACCACTGCTTGTAAAAACCATCATTCATGCTTTAGTCAAAAGGCACGCCCGGGACCTCTGTGCTTATGATCATGTCCTACCAGAAGATGCCGAGGATGCATCTGAGGCAGCGAATGTGAAACTTATTCAGTTTATTCGCTTGCCTTGCGTATGTTGTCAGGGCTTCACTACGATAGAGGATTGTGTCGAGGACATCATCATCAGATGCCGTGCTCTTTGCAGAGGTAGGCGATCATGAGTCCATTACCCTCCATTTCCCATGATCACCTATGTCTTGTAACAGATGTCGTGCCCTTTCATAGCCAGGCTGCATGCATGACCATCAAGAATGAATTTGTTTTCATTATTTGGTGCTGAGGACGCAGTTTGGTGTTTTTCGTCAGGTTGCTCCACATTATCCTGCTCAGTTTAGACGGCTGCAGCTTTTGATATAGGGGAAGGCAGTGTTAGTTGAGCCACCCATGTTTCCCAGGAAACCACCCAGTGATTGAACATGTTATTAGAACACGGTTGACGTATAGTAGGTTACGTTTGTCACAACGGTTAAAACATGTGAGCTAAAACTATATGTTTTTTTTATGTTTTTCGAAACTTTTAGTAATTGTGATTAATTTCTGCTGGTGTGTAAACTATCAACCACATGTCCAAACTTTGTTGTTTGTGCACTCGCAAATGGTTTAACTATGCACAGAGAAGAAGATTATTTACATCACTTCGTGCAATAATGAGAAGTTAATTAAATAAGCTTAATTGTCAACATTGTTGAGCCACCAAAGACCCAAGGGAGGTTTAGTTGAGCAGCAGTTAAAAACGAAGACGAGTGTTCTGTACCCCTAAAATACATCAAAGAATTCATTTTTCCGAGCAAGTTGGGACATCGGATAGATACAAGGCACTAGAATAGCAGTTAGTTACACTGGTTGCGATTTACCTATAATTCTTTATTTATTAAGTGGGTTGACTTATTAATTAAGCGTGTAGAATTGTCAGAGACGTGTTGTACCCATTAGGTAGATGTGTTGGCTGAGTTGTTATACATTATTTTTGCACTGTGGCTCAACTTACCCCACACCAAGTGTTAGTTGAGCCAGCTTACCAACCCTATTTGAATCAGGTAGATATAATTATCTATGCATGCTAGATAAATTATATTGGTATAAAATTATCTATTAATAATCATAGTTTATGTGAGTAAAAACAATTTTGACTTATGAATATGATTGCGCCGTAGATATCAAAAAGAATGAAACATGGCTCAACTAACACTGCCTTTCCCTACACATGTTAATTTCAGCACGTAGTGATACATTAGTGGTGATTGTGGACCGAGCAACCAACCAGTGGCCGCGATATATTTTTTATTTTAATGTTTTATTTGGGGAAAATGGATAAGGTGATTGAATAGTTGCGAAATGTGATGTGCCAGGCAACCATGGAAAACACGGAGATAACAATAATTCAAATACTATTTGTGCATGGATGCTTGATGCTTGGTGAGACTCCATTTACAGCTAATGACAGCTCAACTGGGAGGTAGTATAGTGAGTTTAGAGTCATAGAGATGGCTCTATGACAGAGGCGCACTGCCACTGAGTCCAAAACAGGTTTTTCCATTTCCCTGTGAGTGATAGTTTACTTCCCCTGGCATAGACACCAGATAGAACGGACCAACGGCTTTTAGTGTATCTTCCGAAATACACGGGCAAAGTGAGATGAACGAATTGCCCAAGTTTCGAAACGGCACCAGGTGACCGAAAGCCAGACTCTCTACCTCACGACCACCGCGCCCCACGCCATACGCCCCACTACATCATTCTTCCTACACCTTTATTATTTAATGTTTATAACTTATTTTAAATGAATGTGACTGAATGGTGAACGAAATATATAACTGCTTCTGAAGTTCTGTGACGGTCTGACAATGTCAATGACTTATTGTCACTCAAAGCAAAGGTATCGTTTTCTCTGTTTTCTTTGTTGTTTTCTTGGTTGTTTTCTCGGTTGTTTTCTCGGTTGTTTTCTTTGTTGTTTTTTCGGTTGTTTTCTTGGACGTTTTGTGGTTGATAATTATTCTAGGCTTTCGTAGTTATTATTTCATTTGTAATAGGGCCTGCTGTTGCCAAAAATTCAGAACTAAAAAATTTTCAGTGGGAAATTAAAACTTTAATTTTCATCCCTGCTCTGGTTGCTCATTAACTGCAAGATAGCTTCGGAAAATGCCGAGCTTATATGCTAATTGAAAATGAACTGTGTGTTATTGGTCAGTTTGTTATGCGTGGTACGCGTATTGTGTTGTCAGCCAAACTGAGGCCAACAGCTCTAGCACTTGCGCATGAAGGTCACCTGGGTGTCGTTGGGACTAAGACCATGCTACGCAGGAAAGTGTGGTGGCCAGGAATAGATCGAGCGAAGGAGCGACGCTGCCGAACGTGCTATGGATGTCAGTTGGTGGCGAGGCCAGATCCGCCGGAGCCATTGAATCCAACTCCACTACCTGACGGGCCATGGATCGACATCGCAACAGATTTGATGGGGCCGCTCCCATCAGGCCATTCGCTGCTGGTGGTAGTAGACTATTTCACCAGATACCACGACGTCGATGTTCTGCAAGCTACTACAGCAGAGAAGGGGATTGACAGCCTTGACAAGATCTTCAGCCGACATGGTTTGCCATGCAGTTACCATAAAATCAGACAACGGTCCACAATTCAAATCAAAAGAGTTTGAGGCATACTGCGTTGAAAACAAATCCACGCATCTGAAAGTAACTGCAACGCGGACGGACACAGGCAAATGGTGAAGTTAAGCGCCAAAATGCTTCACTGCTAAAACGCATCAGGATTGCACAGGCTGAAGGGAAGCCACGGAGGAAGGAGCTACGGAAGTACCTAACTCAGTACCGAAGTCTGCCACACAACACAACTGGTCGAACTCCAGCCGAGCTACTGGACAATCGCAAGCTACGAGGCAAGCTACCCGACCTCGGATCCAGTCCGGTGGTAGATCATGACTTACGAGACAGAGACAGTGAAACGAAGGGCAAGTCAAAAATATACGCCGATATACGACGAGGTGCTTGCTACTCTGATGTAGAGATGGGCGACAGGGTGCTGGTTCAGCAGGAGAAAACCAACAAACTGAGCACTCCTTTCAACCCGACCCCACTCACTGTTGTCAACAAAACTGGGAATAGTCTGGTGATTGAGGCTGATGACGGGGCCCAGTATTCCCGGAACACTAGTCACGTGCGAAAATTCCTGGAACCCGAGAGTGAGAACGTGCGCAGCGATCCCAGACTGCACCACCGACCCAAGTCGCAGCGCCATCCACCAACCCAAGTCGAAGCGCCACCCACCAACCCAAGTCGCAGCGCCATCCACCGACCCAAGTCGCAGCGCCATCCACCGACCCAAGTCGCAGCGCCAACCACCGACCCAAGTCGCAGCGCCATCCACCGAGGCTCCAAAAACACTGATGAAGCAAATCGTGTCTCCGAGATGCCAGCGAGAGAGGAGAATTCCAAAGCGGTATGAAGACTTCGTATGTGGGTAGACGATTCCTCGAATACAGACTGTGTCATGCTTCGATCAACACGAACTGTGCTATGTTCCAACACAACGCCTTATGTGTCCTCATCGAGTTAATATATATACTTATATGTTTTGTTGACATAATTAGATGCTTTGTTAATATAGTTAGACGTTTTTTTAGATGCAATCTAATAAAAGGAGGGATGTAGTGTAGCGAAACTCGTGTTTACGGATGATCGTAAACTCCGGTCTGTACGGATGATCGTAAACTCCGGTCTGTACGGTAACGGAACCGGGGGTTCGGAGAATGGAAATAAAAATGTTAATGGTAATCATTGATATATTAAATTCGGAAGTTGAATCGTTTTCCATCTGAGTAAATCTGAGCAAACTGAAGAACACAACAGAAAGGGCAGCTCTGCCATTGCTACACATATCAGTGGCATGGATGTTGATGTTCTACAGGTAGCCTTCGCTGAAATTCTCTCAGACTATGATGTTCTTAAAACTTTGAGAAAAAGTTTATATCCACAGGAACTTTCTGACAAACTCGATTTACTTGCTGCAAAGACTGAACAGTTGTACAGAATAATGAACAGAAAGAAAACGGAATAACCGACCTGGAAAAGAGAGTAGTGTCTCTAGAACTAAAAAAAACATGCTAGACCAGTACAGCAGAAGAGCAAATCTGAGATTCGAAGGAATCTCAGAGGCTGTTGGTACACCAGGACTCGACAAGGAACTCTTACGTATTCTAAACGACAGCATGAAATTGATTCCCAAAGTGCAGTCCGAGGAAACTCAACGAGCGCACAAAATCTAAAACCCTATATGACACACACACGCACGCACGCACGCACGCACGCACGCACGCACGCACGCACGCACGCACGCACGCACGCACGCACGCACGCACGTGTGTGTGACATTATTTGTGAACTACTGTATTCACGTGATTGTCTTTTTTGAAATTGATTAAGATTTTATACCGGACGTTTTGTGCAACCTCACTGCATAATCTTTTTAAAACCTTTTCACGGCGTTAATTGTAGGCCAACGGAGAAACTTTGGCTTAAACATGCTGTTATGTGACCATAACAGTAGTTTTTTTATTTTTGTTAGCTTTGTTTTGGATAGGTATACTGAATTGATTAAGTTCCTACACTGGATGCCTTGCGTAATTAACTGAACAAACGTTTTCACACCGTTTCACTGCGTTAAAACTGGCCGATGCAGAGACGTTGGCTTATATGAATCGCCAGCTTATACATGCGTATTACGCTGTTAAGAAATGTGGAAGTTAATAGAAAAATATTGTTCATATATATCTATCAGATCATATTAAATATTTTTTGTCGGATTAATTTCATATAATGGAAAGTACCGTCCATATTATGCAAAATTGTAAATCAAATGGCCTTTGATGAACTATTCCTATCATATTTAGAAGGTATTCAAAATAACAGTTCAAGTGATATATTAGATATAAATGATACTGAGATTAATGAATTACAAATAATACGTCGCTCGTTTCATTCATAACATGAGGGGCATGGCAATTAAGTGTCCATGCATTACAATATTCCCACAAAATTTTCGAGAAAGTCAAAGTTATCTGATCTAGGCTGAGCGCTGTTCTGCCCATGGGCTCACAACAATCATTACCAGCAGCTATACCTATGTCTGTTGTTGTTGCTCTCCTCCTTTTCCCTGTAGTCCGGGGTGAGGCTGGCACTGATACCGGTCGTCGATTTGTTTCCCCTTCTTCTTCATAACTAGTCCCATTTTACTACTGTCTCCACCAATCGTTTCCACTCCCCTCTATCCCTCACCCTCATTCTCCATTCCCCCACTAAATGTCTCTTCACGCAGTTCTCCCATCTAGTCTCGGTCTTCTTCTTCTAGCCTCCACCCCAAGCGTATCCACTCTCTTCGTCAATCGATCGTACCCCTTGTTAAAGATTCATGTTTTATGTAGTTTCCATAGTTCCGTTGCGGCAGAGTTCGTCTTTTATGTGTGGCAGTGTTCCAACATCTAAAAATAAACAGCTTGTTCAACTGGCATTGAGATTGTTTGTTTGAGTAATTCTGCCTGTTAGCAGACCAGTAATAATCATTACTATACGCAGTGATCAACATGGTGGAAGCGGTCTGGTGGCAGATATCTGAGAAGTCCAACAAAGTGCAATCTGCTGTGATATTGCATTGTGCATGGCCACAAATGATTGACTTTTACGAACATTTTGAGTGGAAAAAATGAAGATGGCCCAGATATGTCAGTAGAAGAAAGAAATGATCCTGCAAATGTGTTGAAGAAAATATTGCAACCCAAGACAGTCAGAAATGTTTCAGACACACATATTTTGGAATGTGCAATGGCAAAACCCCTTTGACATTTTCTTAACCGAGCTACGTAATCGTGCATATGCTTGTAACTTCGAAGAGAGGGATAGAATGACCCGAGACGAAATCGCATAAACTGCAAAAGGTAAAATTCAGGATTTATTATTCGTCGTGCATATGAGCAAAGCACACAGTATGCCAAAGAGATGAATGCCAGTGGCAGTGCTAGTCATAACATTGACAAAGTGAGTACTACACGCTCATCACATTCTCAGGCAGCAAAACAACCACGTGCATCGTATACAAGACAAACCAGACAACATACTCGTATAAAGCAAGATCGTACAGAGATGGTGATTGTCATTTCTGTGGGGGCAATTAAAAAGAAAAAAAATCGAAATGTCCTGCATGGGGAAAACGTGTGATGGTTGCCATGGACGTAACCATTTCAAAGTGAAGTGTAGAAAGAGAGAAGTGCATGCAATGAACACTAAGAAGAATATGGGTGAGTCCGATGCAATATGCTTAGCGTCAGTGGGCATGCAGAAACGTATTACTGCACTCATGAAGATCAATGAGTGTAACGTCACGTTCAAACTTGACAGCACTGCAGATGTTAACACCATTTGCCAGTAGTTTGTGCAAAAGAACCAGGCCCGACCAACCTCGCAAAAACTTATCATGTGGAACCAGTCACATCTGAAACCACTGAGTGAAACTACACTAACAGTTATGAACCCCAGAAACGATTAGAATAATGACATTGCATTTACGGTTGTGAACAATGAACTCTCGTGTTTGTTAGGACTGAAAACCATACAAGAGATGGGACTGATCATGGTAAATGATGATACTTTCATTTCTCAAGTTAGTGGTGTAGAACCACTAGGTGACCTACGAGAGGCCAAGTTGGAAGTGGACCAGAATGTACCACCCAGGGCTCTTCCATGTCGCAAAGCACCAACAGCGGTACAAGACGAAGTAAAGCGCGAATTGGACAATCTAGTCAAAAGAGGTCTTGTGATCCCCGTCAATGAACCTACTAGATGGCTACAGTCAGGAAGGCAAATGGAAAGTTGAGGTTGTGCACTGATCCTCAACCGTTGAATATTGCGTTAATGCGAGAGCTTTACAAACTACCTACCTTTGATGACGTGTTGCCAAAATTGCACAATGCGAAGGTGTTTAGCAAGATCGACATAAAGGAAGCACACTGGCATGTGAAACTAGATGAACAGTCTAGTAAGCTGACGACAATGATCACACCGTCAGGTCGTTATCGTTGGGCAAGACTACCCTTCGGACTAAAAGTGTCGTCAGAACTCTTCCAGAAACATCTACACCATACAATCGCATGCCTTAATGGTGTCGTGTGCGTCGCGGACGACATCATAATTGTTGGATGTGGGACAACTGAGGAGCTGACAGACCGGGATCATGCCAAAAATCTGGAAATGCTCCTGGAGCGATGTAGCAAATGCAACATCCGAGTCAACGATGAAAAGATGGCACTGAAGCAAACAGAAGTAGAATTATTGAGTCACGAGTTCACAAGAGATGGCATTGAAGCAAGCCAAGAGAAGGTCAAGGCGATCGTCGAGATGCCAGCACCAACAGACGTCACCGTTGTACGTCGCCTCTGTGGAATGGTACAGTATTTGGCGCATTACACGTCAAACTTAGCTGATAACATGGAACCCATCCATGCCCTGACAAGGAGCAACACAGAGTCTGTGTGGTCACAGGCCAGGATGCTTTCAGTCGCCTCAATAGAAAGTTAAGCGAAACACCAGTACTCGCTTACTACAACCCAGACGTGACATCAGTACTGCAAGTTGACAGCAGTAAAGATGGTCTTGGAGCTGCTCTCACGCAAAATGGCAAACCAATCGAATATGCATCGCGGAATCAACGATCAAACGAGAGAAATTGAGAAAGAAACGTTTGCTCTCGTGTATGGGCTAGAGAAATTCGACCGGTACGCATAGAAAGGAAAGGGGTGGCTCACAATGACCGCAAACCGTTAGCAGCAATCCTCTCAGTCATGCGCCAAGGAGACTGCAAAATCTGATGATGAGACTGTATCGTTGATATCGAATTTCACTACGTGAAAGATGTACAGTTGTAGTTGGCAGATACACTAAGTCGTGCTTATCTTCACACAGAACAGAAGGACGTGCATATCATGATGGCGGAATCAATCAAAATTCCGGACCAGCGAATGAACGAAATTAGAGAAGCAACAGCTAGAGATCGCATAATGCTAACACTCACCGAGTACATTGTGAATGGATGGCCTGATACCAAACAAGAGGTACCATCTGAGATAAGGCCATACTTCGATGTGAGGGATACACTAAAGCCAGGATAATGAAGTAATCTTGAAGGGCGAGAGAATAATGATTCCCAGTGAACTGTGAACAGACATGAAGAAGCGTCTTCAGGCTGCACACCTTGGTTATGACAGTATGATGCGTAGAGCACGAGAGACAATCTTTTGGTATGGAATGTACCAAGATGTGAAGCAAATGGCAGATAATAATGTTACTTGTCAGGAGTTGAAACCAGCTAGTCCCAGGGAAATACTGCTACAACATGAGGTTGGTAATGTACCATGGGATAAAATAGGCTGTGATTTGTTCGAAATCAGTGGGCGCAATTACTTAATTGTGAGTGACTATTTCTGCAACTTCATCGAGGTCGATCTGACGACAATCGCAACAAGCAGATTTAAGAAAATGTGTGCCCGATTTGGTACACCGAGACAAAATTAATTGAGTCTGATGGAGGACCTCAATTCACCTCAAAGAATTTTAAGTATTTGTGAAAGCATGGGACATTGACCATGTCACTTCATCACCAAACCATCAACACACGAATGGCAAGGCAGAATCCGCAGTAAAGCTTGTGAAAGCAATGATGGAAAATTGTGTGAAAACTGGTAGTGACACTTTTGGAGCTGCGAAACACTCCAAGACAGGACACCAACGCTAGTCCTGCTGAAATGATGTTCTCACTGAAACTACTGTCAATACTACCAGCAGTCAGAAACTCATCCAAATCAAAGCGAAGCGAGTTAAGCGTCAGAAGTATGTGAAGAAATATTATGACAAACGCGCTCATAATTTGCCACAGAAGCAAACCAGTCAGTGTTCTTTCGCAAATTGGAAAATGACCGCTGGTAAAAGGGTCGAGTTGTAGCTACGCACAGTGATCGTGCTTACATAGTGAGTGGTGAATCTGGTGGTGTGTATCGCAGAAACAGAGTACACATCCGTCCTACAACTGTGACAGTTCAGGACAGTGAGCCGCTCGTGTCGGTGAGCTCAATGCCAGTCGCAGTTGAGGAACTAATTTCTTCACCACCAGTCGCATAGGTATATGCTGGTATGTATGCATGAGTTAAGATTCGAATACTTTTAGCTTTCGAAATATATATGTGTCGATCTCCCATCACCCCTTCCACTTTCCTCCACGCGCTCGCCCCAGCTTGTACTCTCCTGCGAATTTCCGTCTCCGTGCTGCCGTCCCCGCAAACCGCTCCAGGGGAAGTGGTAGAACCTCCAACACCAATCGTACCTGATGTGCCAGCTGAGTCAACACTTGTATCTGACCGACCACTCCGGACAACGCAGAACCAAACTTACCTGAAGGACTACGTGTAGGCTGTGGGTGGTAAGCTTATGCCTAAATTAAGAATAGACCACTGTAAGGCAAATTTGAAGATAAGATTGCGTTTATTACAGTTTAACTACTAAAATTATACAAAACCAAGTTTCTCAGTCCTTGCACAATTTGCACTACTGATCTAACTTCGGTACCTCATCAAAGTATAAAATGTCAACCAAAAGTTCAAAATACAACCAAAAGCAAGGGCATTAAGAACAACAATAAAAGGTGAAAGAACAGATGACATTGAACACAATAACAAAGACGACCCAAAAGACGGCTTAAAAGATGTCTTAAAAGAAGTCTTAAAAGACGACTGGCCCCAATCAGGAGTTGGTCAGGACTTGCGTTCGCCAGTACAAATACAAACCAAACCAGTACGCTATTTGCATATCATAGTGTCCTGTGTAAGATGACACATCAACACCTGTTAAATACCATAGTTCCAACACATTGGTGTTGTTCACAATATTGTCTGTAAAATACCTGTTATCTTATTCAGTACTAATATATAATCATACTTGTAAGTATTAATGTAATACTAGTACTCTACATGTAAAACACCATTAATATTATAAATTCAACAGTCAAGAATGTTGTCAATTTCACATGTGCATGCCCTGACTAGCCTAGCTGTCATTCCACTGTTGTTTACAAGCAAGTCTTGGACACTGCTCAACTTACAGGTCTCTAGGGAATACTCAAGATCAATCCTCTCCCAGCCACCTCCTAGAGCAATTAATCAATGTAACTTCAAAGGGAGAGAAGGTACCAGACTGATCCTGGCTTAACTGTAGGGACAGTTACATAATACCTATATACATGTACAATTTATGCTTGCACCATGTCTATCACATCTTGTAACATATTAACTATAACAGTAGCACCACTAAACATGATCAAAACTTAACTTTCTAAAGGGATCTGTACATTTACCAGCTACTGACTGCAAGTGGTCAAAATCTCATTAAGCCCTGTTGGGCATTCTTCCCTAAGGTCCAACGACCACTTATTCCTGATCTTCCACACATTAGTAATCAAAGTCACCACTAAGTAATTATAACTGATAAAGTAAATGCCTTGACATAAACAGATGGACAATTCTCTATCACACAGTATGATACAATTATAATTTGAAAACATTGCTTAATAAGGTAGAAAACATCATTTAGGGACTTACCAAAACAGAGTTGTCATTAACTGTAGAATATCAAGCGTGGCCCACTGGGGCAGGGCCCCTTCCACTGACCACCCGTGACCCCTGTCTCTAGGGTAAAATTTATGTTTAAAACAACTGAATTATTAGTAATAAGACCAACTACCTACACAGTAAATACAACTAATTACAGGACAAATAATCATAGCAATAATAATTCACTAACTATATTCTCTAAATTACATTACATTACCCTGGGTGCTGCCATCATGTGGTGAGTAACTAAACTACTCGAACCGACAAGTGACTATGTCACATACGTATAAGTGGTAGAGACTGTGTGAAAGGAAACTAATCATAGGAACAACATTCTGTGAGGACTCTAGTAACCCTATGTGTGAAATATGTTACTGTTGTCCAAGTCTCTAATCGTTTTTTTGTAGTTTCCGTAGTTCCGTTGCGTCAGAGTTCGTCATTTATTTGTGGCAATGTTCCAACATCTAAAAATAAACGTAGGTTGTTCAACTGGCATTGAGATTGTTAGTTTGAGTAATTCTGCCTGTTAGCAGACCAGTAATAATAATTAATTACTATACGCAGTGATCAACTTCCATTCTTTCCACATGTCCATCCCACTTAGCCGGCTCCTCACCAGCTTCCTTGTGAGACTCACCAACTTCCTCCCTCAGCTCCTCCATTCTTCGCTTTCGATTCTTTTACCCCTGCAATTCTTCTCACCCAGTTATTCTCACAAACTCGCAGTCTTTCTTGTTGTTTTTCTGTCATCGCCATGGTCTCGAGTCTAGGTCGCATAGGTATATGCTGGTATGTATGCATGAGTTAAGATTCGAATACTTTTAGCTTTCGAAATATATATGTGTCGATCTCCCATCACCCCTTCCACTTTCCTCCACGCGCTCGCCCCAGCTTGTACTCTCCTGCGAATTTCCGTCTCCGTGCTGCCGTCCCCGCAAACCGCTCCAACCAGATATACAAAGTTGTCTTGTTGGTTCAGTTTCTTCCCATCCAGTCTTATCATAAGACTGGTGTCAAGATGTTTTTTCTGCTGCCCGACCCAATTAAAGCACCTCTGTCTTCTCTAGACTTACTCTCAGACCATGTTTGCCAAAGATTTCCTTCCAATCTAACAACCGCTCTTGAAGATCTGCCTCACTGTCCGCTACCACTGGCACTGCCAGGTCATCGGCGTATAGCAACTTGCGGAAAATGCCCCATGTGCTCGCTATAAGGCTATTAAATATAGGTCTCAAAACCCCTTCTACGCGTAACTGACAACTTGCCGGTGTGATGAATTAATATTTATTGCAGATGTGACATAGTCACTTGTCGGTTCGAGTAGTTAAGTTACCCACCACATGATGGCAGCACCCAGGGTAATGTAATGTAATTTAGAGAATATAGTTAGTGAACTATTATTGCTATGTTTATTTGTCCTGTAATTAGTTGTATTTACAGTGTAGGTAGTTGGTCTTATTACTAATAATTCAGTTGTTTAAACATAAATTTTCACCCTAGAGACAGGGGTCACGTGTGGTCAGTGGAAGGGGCCCTGCCCCAGTGGGCCAGGCGTGATTCTACAGTTAATGACAACTATGTTTTGGTAAGTCCCTAAATGATGTTTTCTACCTTATTAAGCAATGTTTTCAATTTATAATTGTATCATACTGTATGATAGGGAATTGTCATCTGTTTATGTCAAGGCATTTACTTTATCAGTTATAATTACTTAGTGGTGACTTTGATTACTAATATGTGGAAGATCAGGAATAAGTGGTCATTGGACCTTAGGGAAGAATGCCCAACAGGGCTTAATGAGATTTTTACCACTTCCAGTCAGTAGCTTGTAAATGTACAGATCCCTTTAGAAAGTTAAGTTTTGATCCTGTTTAGTGGTGCTACTGTTATAGTTAATATGTTATAAGATGTGATAGACATGGTGCAAGCATAACTTGTGCATGTATATAGGTATTATGTAACTGTCCCTACAGTTAAGCCAGGATCAGTCTGGTGCCCTCTCTCCTTTGAAGTTACATTGATTAATTGCTCTAGGAGGTGGCTGGGAGAGGGCTGATCTTGAGTATTCCCTAGAGACATGTAAGTTGAGCAGTGTCCAAGACTTGCTTGTAAACAACAGTGGAATGACAGCTAGGCTAGTCAGGGTATGCACATGTGAAATTGACAACATGGTTGACTGTTGAATTTATTATATTAAGGCTGTTTTACATGTAGAGTACTAGTATTACATTAATACCTACAAGTATGATTATATATTAGTACTGAATAAGATAACAGGTATTTTACAGACAATATTGTGAACAACACCAATGTGTTGGAACTATGGTATTTAACAGATGTTGATGTGTCATCTTACACTGGACACTATGATATGCAAATAGCTTACTGGTTTGGTTTGTATTTGTACAGGCGAACGCAAGTCCTGGCTCACTCCTGGTTGTGGCCAGTCGTCTTTTAAGACATTCTTTAAGTCGTCTTTTAAGACTTCTTTTAAGTCGTCTTTTGGGTCGTCTTTGTTATTGTGTATAGTTCTTTCACCTTTTATTGTTGTTCTTAATGCTCTTGCTTTTGATTGTATTTTGAACTTTCGGTTGACATTTTATACTTTGATGAGGTACCGAAGTTAGATCAGTAGTGCAAATTGTGCAAGGACTGAGAGACTTGGTTTTGTATAATTTTAGTAGTTAAACTGTAATAAACGCAATTTTATCTTCAAATTTGCCTTACAGTGGTCTATTCTTAATTTAGGCATAAGCTAACCACCCACAGCCTACATTTATGGTACCAGAAGTGGGGTAGACCTTTTTAACTCAAAAAATTATAGGCAGGACCAAAATTTTAAGTTAATTTTTGATAAGACGACTGGCCACCCAGGTTAAAGAGTATGGACCAGGAGGATATCGAAGAAGTGCGCGATGAGCTAGAAACGATGCGTCAGCAACTGAAAAATTTGCTGGAGCAAAAAGAGAGTGCCTCAGCACCAGTGACGGTGGTTGTACAGCGTGAGCGACGACTCCGAAACTTCTCGGGGTCGGGAGCAGAAACAGTCACTGAGTGGATAGAGGATGCACATGCCATGATAAGTGCGCAGGGTCTGACAGGAAAAGAAGCAGCAGACTATCTGTTATCCCACCTTGAAGGACCAGCACGACGGGAAGTTAGATGTCGCCCTGCTGACCAGTTAAACGATGCAGATGCCCTTTTCAAAAATCTTCGTGAGACGTTTGGCGAACGGGCAAGTGCTTCCCAGTTGCTAAGACATTTCTACGAAAGGAAACAGATGGAGGGTGAGACCATCACAGAGTATTCTCACCAGCTCGTTCAACTGATAGACCGACTGGAAAACACGTCCCCAGATCATGTGGTCGACCGAGACACAATGCTCAGAGATCAGCTAATTGAAAATGTGCGCGAGCCATATCTGAGATGGGAACTGAAGAAGCAGGTGACAAATGAGCCTGAGAGTACATTCATCACCTGCAGGGAGACAGCGATACAGTGGTCCACAGAGACGGAAACCAAGAAGAAAGTACGGACTTCTTCGCAGATAGTAGACGCGAAACCGATGCAATCTCTGCCGCAGCAACCTCACAGCGATCAAGTGGTGAAGATGCTGACAGAGATGATGGCCAAACAGCAAACCCTGATCGAAGGAATTGCACACCAACAGCAAGAGTTGGCTAAGAACCAAGAGGAGCTACGTCAGCTAGCTAGCGGAACACAGAGAGGTCCATTGAGCAGGATGCGCAGTGCAGGAATATGCTTCAAATGTCGGAAACCTGGACATATGGCCAGAGACTGTCGCTCTGCTGGAGACGGCAAGGGGATAGGGACTTGTTACTTCTGTGGAAAGCTGGGTCACCATCAAAGAGAATGTTCCGCATTCAAGGACGCACAGGTGAAGGTGAGATGTGGTCAGCAGACGTCAAACTAGGTTGCTCCACTACTATGGGCCGAGTGGTGGAGAAGGGAGTGACTGGCTCTGTAAGATCTGACAATGACAGCTTAGAATGTCTGGTTGGTCATGCACCAACACTAGAAGTGAAGATGGGAGGCATTCCAGTGGTATGTCTGATGGACACTGGCAGTCAAGTGACAACTGTCACTGAAAGTTTCTTCAAAGAACATTTGAAAACATTGGCTGCCGATGTGATGGATCCCAAGAGTTGGTTGGTCGTCAGAGCAGCAAATGGAATTGAAATACCTTACACAGGATATATCGAGATAGATATGGAAGTTTGCGGCATACATGTTCCGAGGAGAGGGGTACTGATAGTAAAGGACTCAACAGACCTTGCAAGCCAGGAAGTAAATGGTCTTCTGGGAACAAATGTTCTGATGAAGGTGCCAGTTTTGAAGAACATGCTAAACGGCATGAAAACTGAGGCCTACAGGCCAACAAGAGAAGCAGTCAGCTTTGCCAGGGTAGCAGGTCATTGTCCAATTAGAGTACCAGCCAATTCGTACGTGAACGTTAAAGCAAGAGGACGCGGGAGTATGGACTCCATGCTGGTCGAACCTTTGTCGACACCGATACCAGGAAATCTGGTAGTAGTTAATACGTTGGTCGAAGGATCGTATTTCTATGTGAAGGTTGTCAATGGGTCGAACGTCGATGTCGAACTGCAACCACGGACACGGATTGGGCTGTTACGACCTGCTACGCCTTACCGAGAGATGAGAGTGGAGGTCTCAGCAAATGCAATTACCATCAGCACTCCAATGGAAGACAAAGTCACACCGACTGCAGAAGTAGATGTTCAGGACATCTTAACAAGCCTACAGCTGTCAGGATTTCAAGGAACACCTGAAGAGATGATACAAATAAGGAAACTCTTTGTGAAGCATCAAGATGTGTTTGCAAGTTCTTCTGACGACCTTGGTTGCACCACAGCAGTGAAACACAATATACGAACCACAGACGACATTCCTGTTGTTCAGCCGTACCGGAGAATCCCCCCAACACAACTACAGGAGGTGAAGGAACACATGGAGAAGCTGATGAGAAACGGAACGATTGTACCTAGTAAGAGCAACCATGCTAGTGCAACTGTACTAGTACGAAAGAAGAACGGAGATCTAAGAATGTGCATTGATTACAGAGCACTTAACAACAAGACAATCAAAGATGCTCATCCACTTCCAAGAATCGTGGAGTCATTAGACGCAATGACAGGTGCACAGTATTTTACAACACTGGATCTACAATCAGCGTATAACCAGGTGCAGATGGAACCAGATGACCAGCACAAAACGGCATTTACAACACCATTCGGTCTACATGAATTCACCCGAATGCCATACGGCTTATGCAATGCCGCTGCAACGTTCCAGCGCCTCATGCAAATGACCTTCAGTGCTGAGATGTTTGAAATATTATTAGTCTACTTAGATGACATTGTCATCTTCTCAAAGAGTATCGAAGAACACCTGAAGAGGCTGGATGCAGTATTCACCAAGTTACGACAGTTCGGATTGAAACTGGAGCTGAAGAAATGCAACTTCTTTAGAAAGGAAGTGCTGTACTTAGGTCACCTGATCGGTGCTGACGGAGTAGCAACGGATCCGTCCAAGATAGCAGTCGTCGAGAAGTGGCCTGTCCCGAAAACTCTCAAGGACTTACGATCATTCCTTGGCTTTGCTTCCTACTACCGAAGATACGTACCTAATTTCACGCAAATCGCGAGTCCACTACATCGAGTGGTAACCGATGCTTGCAAGGCGGGAAAAGGGAAACGAAGAACCAGCAAAATGTACGGCTTAGAGAAATGTTGGACTGACAAATGTGAGACAGCATTCAAGGCTTTAAAGACAGCACTGACGACAACACCAGTACTAGGATTCGCCGACTATAACCTGCCATTCATTGTTGAGACAGATGCATGTGACAAGGGGCTGGGAGCTGTCCTAAGCCAGATGCAAGATGGAAAACTGCGTGTGATAGCATATGCTAGTCGTAGTTTACGGGGTGCTGAGAAGAATGATGTAAACTATTCTGCAATGAGATTGGAGACACTAGCCTTAAAATGGGCTGTGACCGAAAAGTTCCGCGATTACCTGCTTGGTGGAACATTCACTGTTTACACAGACAACAATCCACTGACGTACCTCAACAAGAAAGTAAAGCTGACAGCTGTTGAGCAAAGATGGGCTGCGTCTTTGGCACCATTCAACTTCGACATACGGTACCGCCCTGGTCGCTGTAATGCTAATGCTGACGGATTGTCACGCCTTAGTGAATGCAACAAGACATGCATCAACATCCCCACTGTCGAAGCTAGCCTTGCAATGGTCACACAGACGTCTCACTTGCCAGTGAATCTGAGGGTAGCGGTGATGGAGGAATCCGCCAATCGTGAGATTGCTAAGTGTTGTGAATACAAGGTAAATACAGATCCCGCAGAACAGGCGACAACAACATTGCCAGGACTGCCGAAAGAGGCAATGGGAGAATTACAGGCTGCTGATTCCACCATTGGTAGACTCATCTATTACCGGAAGATAGGAAGACGCCCGACAGTGGACGAGAAATCATCTGAGACAGCAAATGTGATCCAGTTGGTACGCCAATGGGATCACATTGTGGAAACAAATGGAGTTCTCTACCGGCGCGTGCTAGACTCTAAAGTCGGCGAAATTGATCAATTGTTGTTGCCAAGATGTTTGCAAGATAACGTACTAGAAAGTTTGCACAACAAACAAGGTCACCAAGGAGTGGAGAGAACAGAGAAACTGGTGAGAGCACGCTGCTACTGGCCGACGTTACACAAAGATGTACAAACATGGATTAATCTGTGTGAGCGTTGTACGCTTGGTAAATTTCCCGCAAAGAAGATGAGAACACCACTGGGAAGGCTCATTGCTACACGACCCCTAGAGGTGGTCGCCATCGATTACACAGTATTAGAGCCCTCGTCAGATGGTCGGGAAAATGTACTCATAATCACCGATGTCTTTACAAAGTTCACAGTTGCAGTAGTAACCCGAAACCAGAAAGCAGAGACTGTAGCCAAGGCACTGGTTACACAATGGTTTGAACCTTACGGTATTCCGCAGAGGATACACAGCGACAATGGGCGCAACTTTGATTCAGTGCTAATAAGTGAACTTTGCAAACTATATGGAATTCAGTGTTCTCATACTACTCCCTACCACCCAGCTGGAAATGGCCAATGCGAGCGGTTTAACCGGACACTGCATGATCTACTGAGAACATTATCGGAGAAGAAGAAGAGAAGGTGGGCTGAGCATGTACATGAAGTGGTCAACGCCTACAATCTGACTCCACATTCCAGCACGGGATACGCACCATTCTACCTGATGTTTGGCAGAGATTCTAGACAACCAATCGACCTACTGCTGGGTACAGGAGAACAGGAGGTGGAGCCAAGTGACTGGGTTTCCAGTCACCAACAACGATTGCAAGAAGCCTATCAACTTGCACGAAGACAGCTGGTACACGAAGCTGATAGTCGTAAGAAACACTACGACCGCAAGGCACGTGATCTTCCCTTGTCGTTTGGACAACGAGTGTACCGTAGAAAACGTGACATTCGAGGTCGTAACAAAATCCAAGATGTTTGGGAAGGAAAAGTATACAAAGTTGTTGCGAGAAAGGGAAAGAACGACGTGTACGTGATCGAACCAGCTGACGGGTTTGGAGAATTACGAACTGTGAATCGGGTGGATCTTCGATTGTGTCCCCAACCAGAAACAACAACGAGGCGGAAGCGGCCCTGTCTTCCTGATGAGAAGACAATAGACCCTGACCGTCATGAAGTATTATCCGACGACGAGCGACTGCAGTGGAGATGCATAATACGAAGTTCACTTCCACAACCACTGGAACGCGTGAGCAGCAGTGATGACAGCGGCGACAGTCCGATCAACGATGGCTGTGACGTAACGACAGACACCTCTGAGGCAGAAAGATCACATGAGGACATTACAACAGTGCGGCGATCGTCACGAACAACGGCAGGATGGCATTCGAACCGTTTTAGAGAGCCACGTTCGGCTTTGAATGGACACTAGAATTAACATGACTTGTGTTTAGTTAACATTAAGGCAATGTTAGCAAAAGTGGGGTGGATGTGACATAGTCACTTGTCGGTTCGAGTAGTTAAGTTACCCACCACATGATGGCAGCACCCAGGGTAATGTAATGTAATTTAGAGAATATAGTTAGTGAACTATTATTGCTATGTTTATTTGTCCTGTAATTAGTTGTATTTACAGTGTAGGTAGTTGGTCTTATTACTAATAATTCAGTTGTTTAAACATAAATTTTCACCCTAGAGACAGGGGTCACGTGTGGTCAGTGGAAGGGGCCCTGCCCCAGTGGGCCAGGCGTGATTCTACAGTTAATGACAACTATGTTTTGGTAAGTCCCTAAATGATGTTTTCTACCTTATTAAGCAATGTTTTCAATTTATAATTGTATCATACTGTATGATAGGGAATTGTCATCTGTTTATGTCAAGGCATTTACTTTATCAGTTATAATTACTTAGTGGTGACTTTGATTACTAATATGTGGAAGATCAGGAATAAGTGGTCATTGGACCTTAGGGAAGAATGCCCAACAGGGCTTAATGAGATTTTTACCACTTCCAGTCAGTAGCTTGTAAATGTACAGATCCCTTTAGAAAGTTAAGTTTTGATCCTGTTTAGTGGTGCTACTGTTATAGTTAATATGTTATAAGATGTGATAGACATGGTGCAAGCATAACTTGTGCATGTATATAGGTATTATGTAACTGTCCCTACAGTTAAGCCAGGATCAGTCTGGTGCCCTCTCTCCCTTTGAAGTTACATTGATTAATTGCTCTAGGAGGTGGCTGGGAGAGGGCTGATCTTGAGTATTCCCTAGAGACATGTAAGTTGAGCAGTGTCCAAGACTTGCTTGTAAACAACAGTGGAATGACAGCTAGGCTAGTCAGGGTATGCACATGTGAAATTGACAACATGGTTGACTGTTGAATTTATTATATTAAGGCTGTTTTACATGTAGAGTACTAGTATTACATTAATACCTACAAGTATGATTATATATTAGTACTGAATAAGATAACAGGTATTTTACAGACAATATTGTGAACAACACCAATGTGTTGGAACTATGGTATTTAACAGATGTTGATGTGTCATCTTACACTGGACACTATGATATGCAAATAGCTTACTGGTTTGGTTTGTATTTGTACAGGCGAACGCAAGTCCTGGCTCACTCCTGGTTGTGGCCAGTCGTCTTTTAAGACATTCTTTAAGTCGTCTTTTAAGACTTCTTTTAAGTCGTCTTTTGGGTCGTCTTTGTTATTGTGTATAGTTCTTTCACCTTTTATTGTTGTTCTTAATGCTCTTGCTTTTGATTGTATTTTGAACTTTCGGTTGACATTTTATACTTTGATGAGGTACCGAAGTTAGATCAGTAGTGCAAATTGTGCAAGGACTGAGAGACTTGGTTTTGTATAATTTTAGTAGTTAAACTGTAATAAACGCAATTTTATCTTCAAATTTGCCTTACAGTGGTCTATTCTTAATTTAGGCATAAGCTAACCACCCACAGCCTACACATTGACATTATAACGCCAACCTAGCCTATGTAATAAACAACTCCTACACTGGATGGCGCTCCGAGACAAAACAGGAAATGACGTTGTTGGCGGTGTGGAGACTCCCGTAGCGTAGAAATGCATAATTGCACGAAATCGCGATAAAACTGGGCAGTTTTGGCCGCTACAGGACGTAGAGAGGCATGTAGAAAATGTCTCGAACATGTAGAAAATTGTCACGCGGATAGTTTGCCGCCTGGAGTAATGGATCGGCAGGGTAAGTCGACTGTCCAGATTCCGGGTGAAATTAGAATGCTCTGCACTGAACGACTTCCAATAAACCCGTCGCTTCCGCTGTCATTTGACATTTTCACTCGGTTGCTCGGGGTTTCTCCGTGCGCCCTCGAGCTGACAGTGGACGACGGAGAATAGTTAGTCATGCTATTTGTTTAACGTTAATTAATGCGTGGCGTCAGAGCTGATAGCGATACTCAATGTCGGCCAGTGTTGCGTTGTGCGTTATGGGTCCTTGTTTATTTGTTTAACATGAAACAAGGAAGAGAAGCACTACGTCACTACGCTCCGGTAGGCGCCGGTTGATCTATTTATCGCTTTATGTGACAAACGTATACTTTAGTTCAGTAAATTCCGGGATGTGTATGTGATGATCTTTCCACTTAAGTTTTGACAATATCATCCTCTAATATTCCTGTAGTCAATTCTAAATGTTGTTGCTTATAAAAATATAACTAGCAATTGCCAAAGGTTTACATCGACTGGTCCACTGTCGGGTGTCGGATGTTTTGGCCCATAAGGGGTTTGGCCCATGGGCTGAACCAACCATTTTCGCAACTGGTGAACCGTGAAGTGTTCTCGTTCACATGGGATGAATCAACCGTGTATACAACCAGTGCTCCGTGGGCCAAAATGACTATTGTATTCTGAATGGAAAGTGGGGTCTATGGACCTTATTACATTCGTTATTTTCTACTTGACTGTTTGCGACTTGCGCGTTGTAACTTGGAAATGTTATACGCTTAATTATTAGCATTTTTGAATCTTGAAAAACATACATATGCATTCAGAATTAAATTGTTTTTACTACACATAAACATATATACGGATGAAGATGCAAAAACAAGTTTAAAACTTGACATTTAATGGGGATATTATTGATTTCTGATTTTTATTCACCCGACAGCATTTCAACACGCCACAGGTGAATGGGCGACTTGATTTCTGAAGCCCTGACATTATGTAGTCAGTTGTTTTAATCACCAAATTAATAAAGCATTTTAATACATAGATAATACCAAATATACCAAAGTATTAACATATATACAAAAACAAGTAAAAAAATTATATTAGCCAGTTGGTTGATAACCTTACATTTAAAAGTCAATTAATATTATTCTCTAAAAATGTTTATTAGATAATATCATCTGTAATAAATAAACAAATATTATATGTAACATATAATATCACTAAATAAATATTCGGTAGTCGTAGAATTGTCAGATGCCTAATCAAGTTGTAAACATTTCCCAACTTTGACAATAGTAGTCGATCGGTTGATAACCTAAAATTTACTATGTCAAGCGCCTTCCGTTATATTATGGATATTGCTTTATAATAATTATATATTATTATTACTGTATTAGCATGTCGCTGTGTGTGTGTTTGTTTCTGCACAAATCAGACTGTAGGCCGAAGTTATTATTCTTAGAATTCCGCCACTTAGAAATCCCCTAATAGAGTGGGCCAAATCGACCGTAGCTGATTTCTGTTATATAATACTTGTCTCAACTAGTAATACTCTCGAGTGCCAAATAATCATATAGGCCAAATAACACTATAGGGTGGCAAATTGATCAAATTTAATAATAGTATGGTGCTGAATAACAGCATAAGGGGACAAATTGTTCAAAACAAATAATAGTATAGTGCGAAAAAGTCACTAGTATATTTGTATTTTTTAGCACCAAAGCAAAATTATTTGACTCGACGTGAAGGTGTCCTTAGTAAACTATGCGGATCGCCATGTATTTTGGGGTTTTTCCCAACGAATATGCATAAACTTTGTGCATATTCACGTCTCGTCACCACAGATATAGTAACCGCGTTTTGAATATGCAAAAAACCAGGGAATTTTCCATTTTTAAATGGACATTGAAGTTTTATTGAATTGAATATGCAAGCCCGTTTCAGGGGAAACCGCCACCAGCCAGTTTTGACCAGTTTGAGGCGCTGCACACGGCAGCCATTTATGGTCGGTTTATGCAGTGATAATGGCGTTTTAACTAATAATATACCACGTCAAGCTCTTGAGAACTAAGGATTCCGACCGATTCATCTAATCATAGAAATCTGACGGCCTAATGCTTCGGGATCAAAATCTAGGATCCTCTGAATCATGGATTCCAGCTAAATTTACGACTGTCGTTCTAATGGACAATAACTTGGCCATCAGAGGGAGCCACATGCAGCTTCAGAATTGGCCACAATTATCGGAGAATATAGGCTGGCACAAATGTCTAAATCTAATAGCCGTATAGTGCCAAATATGGTGTGTATAGGGTGGCATGTTTCGTCAAATAAATATGCGTATATGGACGCTTATTTGGCACTCAAAAGTATGTCACAGAACTGACAGAAGCCACCATTTACAGGTACATACTGCCATTTTAGTAGTACGTTATTACATGTCCCGAGGTTGGTACTTGGTACTTGGCCAACTGATAGGTTATCTAATTATGTTTGGCTGTCAAAATACATAATGTTGCAGTCTACTCAGTCATGGTGAATAAGGAAACTAACACATTTAAGTGTGAGTCTAAGCAACTGAAAATGCTATATTTGTTCTATTGCTAATCTATATAGTATTATGCATTTGTTTGAGATCATAGATATGCAGTACTAATCTTATTACTATATATATATCTATGTTCAGATATATGAATGGTAGAAAACCATGCCATTCTTTACAGTTTAATAAAGCTTACAGTGTGTTTGACATCGTTCTAAATGCAGTTTTTTACAAATGGGATCTTAAATCGTACAAGGAAGTTGAAGGAATACACTGATTCACCGAGCTGTGAACAGCAATGAAGTCTAAAGTAGTTGGTGAGTTTCATTGCGCACAAACAGGGGTAAGATTTAGCGGTCGCCAATGGCGCGCAAAAATGGCTTCGGGCGACTTAAATTTTTGACTACAGTAGCCCACATGGCGACTCGAAATATTTACTGAGCTACAATATTTTAGACCCAGCAAAAATAAACGGAATGTTAATAAACGTCTCAGAAGTATTGTCCTAGCTATATCTTAACCATAAATTGTGTGTTTGCGACACGTTTGACATGGCAAGAAATGGTGCCAAACCGTAGCCGAAGGATTCATTGTATTTTTAATCAACCACATCAACGCTCAACATGTAACTGGATGGTCATTCTACATTGAAACAGTAACCGGTCATGTTAATAATCTTGGTGCCGCGTGGCCCCACTTTTATATATGCTAGCAAAAATGCCCATCCCCAGGATGGGATTACATGGTAGTTTATACCTGACAGTCATGATAGCAATGTTTACCAAATGCCTCAGGCCAATATGCCATCAATACGCTTGAACGTATTACTAGAAACAACCGCGACACGCATGTGATGCAATACTTGTTGCATGTCCAAAATGTAGAAGGTCGCGTAAATTTAGCATATTGGCCCGAGGTCGCAGACCAATACGTGGGTGCGTGCTTTCTACTATAATTAATATAAACCGCCCATATGGCGCTATGTACTCTCAAACGGTTTATGCACCGAAGTATTCGCTGCTGCGCGCGTGGTTTCTGCGATTGTTGGAAGTTTTGATTTACCATGACAACCACTAAGAACCCTTGGTATATAAAAAAATAAAGGCGCTACGTTTCCTTCATTGGGTCATAGATTAATCCCTGAAAGTGTTGTGCCTGAGATGCAAGCACATATAAACATACATACAGCGAATATAGTGAATTAATCGGGAACCTGGTTAAAGTTTCTCTAGGCTAGGGTAAAATAAGGTCCTGTAAAAAATCAGCAAAACTGTTCAGTTCACAGGACGCTTGGAGACTTTTCGCGTAGTCTGTTGGTATCTTCAAAGTATTTACTTTCTATAATCAAAGTGTTGATTAGCAAGTGGGCTACCTAAGAAGCTGTCGGGCTACTTCACCTAGCAAGGTTGGTAGCCCAACTGGCTACCTTCCATGACTTGGTAAATCTCACCCCTGCACAAAGTTATACAATTGTAATAGAATTTTTCATCCAACAGTTTTTTCAATAAATCTCATCCTGAATTATGACATAGGAACTGAACTACTCCGTTGATAACTTGTCGCTGACATATTACAGTTTCATGATGGTGCCACATTTATTTTGGATATTTTTGACCAATTTTGGAGAAAGCGTAATTGGGCAGAACAGTGACTTTCAGCTGCAGTATAAATTAAATGAGAATGAACACCAACCTCAAATTTTAACATGTTGTTTACCTAATAAAGGACTATGCATGGTTAAAAAATGGTTGTTGTAGGACTTGTTTGACATTCTCGTTTTGGGTACTGAAATTTGTAAAATATAGAAAAGGTTAGTTTTAGGCTAAATTATTCTGAAAGTATAGCAACAAGAAGCCTACAGAACTAATAGGTTATTGCCAGTACCCTGACAATAGATGGTGGCAATTTGGACATTGTACTGTAACACAACAATGAAATACAGACTGCTGCTGAAATCCTTATTGGGGAAATTTTTTTTTTCCATTTCCGTGCACCCGGTATACCCATTGTCCTTTGTCCTATCATTCTTGAATTTTGTACAGATAATATGTTACTTCAGATATGTAGTTTGAAATTTCAGATATGTAGCTTGTAAACTTCTCCAGTTATGAATGCTCACATGAAAACAGAAAAAAATAGCGGGTGCGTTTTTGGGCACTTACCGTGTTGTTCTCTATAATAGCGCACTTCCTAATAGACGCACACCCCCTTTTTGAAAAGTGAAGCCATGCGCAAAAACGTAGATTTTCAGGAGTGAAGGCACGCTAAACGCAAATGACAGCAGTACTGCGCTGCGGCTGGCGTCACCTTGCGGACTCTTTAGAAATAATTCATAGTGTGTGTTTTTAGATTGGACAAAATACATCACGCAAAACAAGCGCAAGTTATGAAATAGATCGGTGATCAATGACATGGTTCATGTGTCATTCCCTAGAACCGCCCCGCATTCTTTGCATAGTTCACAGTGGCGCCACACTGCGGAATAGCTACCAGTCTGATTTAGAGGCTGATTTCACCCATAGTGCCAGATCATGATTTGGGCCATGTTTGAGAACTAATAGACATGCACCCAAGCCTTTGCACTTGCTATAGGGAACAACACGGTATCATCCCCTGTTCATATTATAGGACATTACATACACAATTTTCATGTAAATGCTTAGATCTTTTGCAGAAGTGCTCAGGTGTGGTTATTTGTTCATTGGTTAAAATTTCAGCAAATTCTGAGATATCAACTTTTGAAAATTGTTTGATTTGACACGGAATGACCCGTATGTATCATTGTATGTACTCACGTATGTACATATGTGTGTATGTGTGTACATACTGGCTCCTACACGCTTAGGCATAGATAGCTGTTTCTGAGAATGTGACATCTGTGGTGAGACCTGTGCCCTGACTGCCACCCATGACAGATGGTGTTCATCCTGTGAAGTGTATGCTGCAGCAGTAACAACTGGCTAACAACCAGTGGCAGTAACTGAAGGCCCACTGACAGTCCTAGCCAAACCATCCCAGTGACCACTGTAGGGTGCCAGTGGGGGAGCAGGTCTCTCATCCTGCACCATAACCTCAAAATTAACCCCAATAAGCTTCCTAATAATGCAGTTTTTATCTTGCTTCCTAATAATGCAGTTTTTATCTTGCTAAACAGCCACAATTGGTGTATCTTGTGAATGACCGTTGTTTTGAATGATGCTGATGTGAAGATATCACATCTTCCCTGGCTGTGTCAACATATGCCTTATACTACAATCAATACAGCTACCCCTTGCCTGCCTGCTCACTGCTGGATGCTCTCTTCATTACCATACCATGGACTACATCAATACTTTAGTGTCATCAATGTCTTTTAATGACCTGCTCCATCATGATATCTACGTGCAGTGTCAGGTTGTGTCCATCAGATTTACATAAAATACATAAAATTGTCTAGAATATTTTTTAAATAAATACTATATTTTATATATATATACATACATACATACATACATACATACATACATACATACATACATAACCAATATTAAGATAATAAAATGTGCATGTTCAAGCATATCAAATATTTGTATTTGGCTATTTGCCTAAGTATGAACATCAATTATGAGCTTCTGTGAAAAGTCAAATATAATTTAAGATGCACAAAATCAGCCTATTTAAGTACCAGTACGTGGTCCACGTATCATCTGTGGTTAGAATGTACATCACCAGCCAGCATGGCAAATTTTGCAATCGAGCACAAAAAAGTTTTTACTTTTTCATAATGTGCATATATGACTTGTTTTGTTTTGTTTGTTTGCATGTGTGCGTGTGACTTGCAGTCAGCTGTATGTCAGGGATATGAAAGTTTCTTAATAAATGTCAGGTATTTTGTACATGCAATGTCATGCATTTGTAATTTGACAAATGTAAGTGAAATATGGCATATCCAGTTATTTTACCTCTACAATAAATTTTTGTGTTTGACAGTTTTGCTAGCAATCTGTTGATGCGATCACTAATCTCTCACTATCAGATTGCTCTGTCATATGAAGAGGCCATCTGTTGATGGGATCACTAATCTCTCACTATCAGATTGCTGTGTCATATGAAGAGGCCATCTGGTGTTCACAGCCTCACTGTCATCACACAGCAGATCTAGAAGCTTCTCAGAGGGTTCTCAATGGAACAGTGCAGAAGGCCATACATGTATAAGATGCCTGACAACATCAAATTATACAATGGGTGATAACCAATGGTTGATAATATATATACCTGTGATAATCCCCATCACCCATATTATACAGAATGGTGTGGCATCCATGCCAACCTGGTATATATACAGTGTATACAAGATCTGACTGGCATCAGTTGCCACTCTGAGATACAAGGTCTAACTAGCATCATCTGAGATACATGATCTGACTGGCATCGACTACCACTCTAATATACATGGTATGACTGGCATCAACTGCTACTCTGATATACATGGTCTGACTGGCATCAACTGCCAATCTTGATGCACAAGGTCTGACTGGCATCAACTACCACTCTGAAATACATGGTCTGACTGGCATCCTGGCATCAGCTGTCACTATTGAGATACATGTTATGACTGGCATCAACTGTCAATCTTGAGATACATGGTATGACTGGCATCAACTGTCAATCTTGAGATACATGGTATCAGGGCTGGGTCCAATTATGTAATTGTAATTGTAATTGATTACAGCAAAATTGTGTAATTGTAATTGTAATTGATTATGGTTTCAAAATGTTGCTGTAATTGTAATTGTTATATTTTGTATAATTGAAAATTTATTTCAATTACAATCAATTACAGTACATTTCATATCACAAACTACCTGAACGAATTGTCAATAAAAATATAATTTAAGTCTCACATGAGTTGAAAATCAAGACTAATAATAACACCTGCTTATATATTTATATTTAAGTCTCTGTATTCACTGTCTGGTGGGTACTGGTCAGTGGTGCTAGTGGTGGGTAGCCTTAGCAATTAGCCTTTTCAGTAAGTTGGTAACAGCCAGGAAGCAATAAACAATGCACAGACATTGTCAGACAAAGGCTAAGCTGGTATTCAAACAACATGGAAAGACCTGTAGCCTGATATTGCTTCAGAAAATATCAGCTCAATGAAACATTGCAGAGTTAGCAAGCCAATTACACCCCTTGTGTTGTGGTGGGCTGGAGACAGGTCAGGTGGCAAGGACCGTTTATATGGCCTCTCTTCCCATTCCCAACTCACACAAAGCAAAGGGCAGACTAATTAAGAATGTTAGCTTAGAGCAGGAGCTACAACCTCAAAGTAAACACATCAAACCCTATTATTAGTATTTTCCAAAGAAAAATTTAAGAAATGCGCACGGATAAACGTCTGCATTGGAACATGTCCTGTAGGATTATGTCTGGATATTGCATTGTATTTTTATATAATAAAAATATGTTTTAAACGGCTATCTTTTTATTTAGTATAATTCAAAGTCACAATTCAACAAAATGTACAAACATTACCGTGCTTCACAGTGATCTCGGCCTTTCGGGATCTCGGCCTGAGTGATCTCGGCCTGTTTTGGTGAACTCGGCCAGTGACCTCGGCCTGTGCGGCAGTGAATTCGGCATGTACAGCAGTGATCTCGGCCTGTGTAGCCAGTGATCTCGGCCTGTTTGAGGGCGTGATGTTGGCCAGAAATAAGTGTCCGACAGTGAACTCGGCCTGTGCAGCAGTGATCTCGGCCTGTAATTTTCTATAAAAACCGACGTTAGATAAAGCTTCTTCTTGTCTAGTCAGTGATCTCGGCCTGTTTGAGGGTGTGATGTTGGCCAGAAATAAGTGTTTGTAAAATAAAACGTTGATTATGTATTGTGATAACTGATATATATACTCGACTCAATAATGTTCAATATTGTATGGTGCATGGTCGAACTGACTTATTTTTGACAGCAATCTCGGCCTGTTTCTATAACAGGCCTTTTTATTATAGTTATGTCCGACATATTTAAATATATAAATCAAAACTATAAATTATCATCGGCAAATTTTGCGGGCTAAATAAAGCCATTTTAAGTAATCAGTTCTAAGTAATATTTTATTAGTACAGGTATGTACAGTCCATTGATGTGTACTGATATCATAGTATATATATTATTTATAGACAGTTGTTGGTTATAATGTAGATATATATTTATTTTCGTTATTTGAGTGGGACAATGTTCCGACTCGGAATCATGGCTAGTTTGCAGAAGACAAAAGACATAATGTAGAAAGTTTGTATTTTTATTTATAATTTCCTCAAAATCAATACATAAATGTTGTGACGTAACCTATGCAATTCTAAATCTAATCAACACAATAACAGCAAAGATGGGGGAAACCAACCAAGAAAGAATTAGAAATAAAAAAAATTTATTATAACCATATACCACACAGTACAATTAAATCGTAATCATAATATAAAATCATGAATACAATATAATATATGAATTATATATAACATATATTATATATATATATATATATATATATATATATATATGTATGTATTTCTACATTATATATATATATATATATATATATATATTATAGAAGTGGAGTAGAAAGATAGGCAACTGTTTGGAGAGAGCACACTTAATGGGCCATACAATCGGGCAAATGTCTTCAGCCACTGCATCGCTGTCTTGTCCCTAGATCGATACAGGTCCTACTGCATGGCAACCTTCCCCTGCCAGTTTTGAAATGTCTTTCTGGTGCCTTCTCAGTTTACCCTCTGACACCAGTCGCAGGGTGATTTCGATCTGAAGAACATTCAGCTCACATTTTCATATATGGACGTAAGAAATATTGATATTACTGTGTGATCTTTTGGTCCTTGTATATTTGGACTACATGACGTTACCTAAAATGAAGATGGCAATATTTTTTTTCAGGTTTGAATAAAATTTGTCCTTACACATGTACTAAATTTGTAAAGTTTGTAGGTTGCATCAGGGTTATTAAACTGAGGTTGCAGTGTCAATGCTGACGTCACCAGCGCCCACATTTGCCGTGTTGTTAGGTGCCTGTGACAGACGGGTTGGCGATGGTGGCGATCGTGGCGGCGGCGGCGGTGGTACCGGTGTGTGCACCTGCCAAGAAGACAATGACTGGTTTTAGTCCAAAAACACATCGATTAACACATTTGAAGCAATATGCAATGATTTAAAAGTGATAACTTTATATAATTACGGGTTGTGTGCTCTCGTGCCAGCCACTTGAATTTACAAAAAATGCAGGATTTGCATAATAGTGAGCGGTAATAAAAATCTTGTAGTCGTATTTTTATTAACTATTAAACTCTTATAGTCGTACTTTCACAAACAATTCAAACATCATACTTGTAAGTAAATCCAGAGCTGAGTCCTCGATATTCCCCTCTTTATAAAGCTAGGTGGCGGCTACAATTCTTACCAATCGTAGCCCATTCTGACCAATCATCTTTATAGAACACGTCGCTCTTACCTCGGCCCACGTCGATTTGGTCTCCCACGCAATTAGTAGGGCATAATTTACGCTTTTGTAGGCCTACTCGTTGACAACATCAAAAGGAAGCCATGTTCAGACAAACAACATGAACAGATCTGCTCAATGAAACAATGCAAGAGCAGAAAGCCAATGACTACTGCCTGCTTCTACACACTCTTTACTCACACAAATCAAAGATAGACAAAATGAAAAGATCAGCTCCATAAAACAAAGCAAGAGTAGGAAGCACATTATTATGACATCCACCTTTTTAACGTACAAATAACATTTAAAAACTGATTACTGCATGCATGGTAAATGTTAATGGGATATTATATTTGTGACGTCATTGTGACACCTATATCGACTAAGAATAAGATCCAGACCGATCGTAAAAAGCATCTTTATTGCATTGAACATTGTTTATCGTAACAATAAATATACGATACAACTTCTTGTATCGATAAATGTGGTCTACATTACTATAACAAGGCCCGTAATAAAAGACAGGCTGAGATCACTGCTGTAAAGGCCGAATTCACTGCCGCACAGGCTGAAGTCACTGGCCGAGTTCACCAGAACAGGCCGAGTTCACCAAAACAGGCCGAGATCACTCAGGCCGAGATCCTGAAAGGCCGAGATCACCGGCAACGATTACCGTTATATTTGTTTATCAATTGTGTACAAAATATTGAAATTCAGCAAAACGCGCAAAAATACATAATTAACAAATGCGGAATATATGTTCCGCATAATGTAATTGTAATTGAAATTGAAACAGTGTAATTGTAATTGTAATTGCTTTTGAAAATTATGACTGTATTTGTAATTGTAATTGAAATAAAAAAATTATGTAATTGTAATTGATATAATTTTGTGTAATTGGACCCAGTCCTGCATGGTATGACTGCCATGAACTGTCACTATTGAGATACATGGTATGACTGGCATCAACTGTCAATCTTGAGATACATGGTCTGACTGGCATCAACTGCCAGTATTGAGATACAAGGTCTGACTGGAATGAACTGCCACTTTAAGATACAAGATCTAGCTGGCATCAATTGCCAATCTTGAGATACATGGTCTGACTGGCATCAACTGCCACTCTGAGATACAAAGTCTGACTGGCACCAACTGCCACTCTGAGATACAAGGTCTAACTGGCATCAACTGCCACTCTGAGATACATGGTCTGATTGGCATCAACTGCCACTCCTAGATACATGATCTGACTGGCATCAATTACCACTCTTGAGATACATGATCTGACAGGCAAGCAATTCTGAGATAAATTGTCTGATATCTGTGAACATTTAGTTTGTATTTTGTTGTTTTTGTCCAACTGATTTAACAAGATGTAACAAGATTGCCATCCATATCACTGAGCTTCAGGTGGACAAGGAAGCCATTGGCTTATTCATGATAGTTCAACCATTGACCTACTGAATGATGAGTAATAGTTATTTAATGTGAAAATGACTTTGATTTTCAGAAGATGACGAGGTACTCCAGATACCACTGTGGAAATCTTACTGTAAGTAGAGTTTACCATGCTCTGGTATTTATTACAACTTATATTTACTGATTACTGTGGTAGTCAAATATAATATGTTATTCATGACCTTCATCACCAGTTGATACATCACTGGTGTATTTAAGCAAGTTAGCTAAGATGCTGAATGTTGATGAGAATGTCAATGAGAATTTCGATGAGAATCTTGATGAGAATGTGATGTGTACTGCAGTTCACTGAAGTGCGAAGACGTGTAATACATGTTGGATTGTGACATCATGCTTACTTAGTTTATGGTAATAAAGCCCATTGCTATTAATTTATCCACTGATCCCCAGACATACATATATTATATGAATGTGAAGTGGCTTATAAATGCATCCTTACTTTGAAGCTATAACTGCAAAACACACTGACAGTGTTGCAGCAGTGCTTGTCTGAACCTTAATTGCAAATTGTGATGATAATGTCTGTCACATAAAATGTCATCTCATTATGGTTGACTGGAAAATGAATCTTGTTTGCAGTATATCATTTGCAGCAACAAGCACCAAAGCCAAAGAGGATTGTGTGCCAACGAGAGGTACGCACACTGACAAACCAAACATACATTTACAATGCTACCATGTCTAGGTGTCTTATCAACAAATAAATTCACTGACCAGAATCAATGAACAAAGTTTTAGTCAATTAGCATTTCACTGGATTTTATTATGTACATTTTTTTCACCACACACTATTGTTACTTTTACCATTGGAACATTTTAAAATAAAACATTTCATCAAAATATAAGTGGTCTGTAATTTTTTATATTTTATAGAAATATCCATGTGGTAAATTTTAAATGGCATTGTCCTTTTAAGGGTAGACATTACAAACAATGTTGCACATTGTGAACCATGAAAACCAGTCACACTTTGTTGATGGGCTTCTCCTAACATATCTATATCTGTTCACAACCTACCATTTTGTGAGAAATCAATATTAATTTGACAAAAATATGTGTGTAATTTAAAAACATTAGCACTGATTGGTTGACCTTGTCATGCAGGAACCGTTGCTGTGCAATTGTGCAGGTTGTACAACAACTCCCGCAATGCAACACTGATATTTTGTAAATTATGCATATATTTTATGCAAGTTAATGTAGATTTTTCACTCAATAAAATGTGCTTATGGAAGTTTCAAGGTTAGACAAGAAAGTGCCATAGGCATTACTGTTGAAGATGAATTTGTAGTTTTCTGCTTGTTTTTACAGCATTAAATGTTGACATTTGAGGATATAAATGTGTGTGCATTGGTGTGATGATGGCGTCAAAATGATCCCTTTGAAAAGGAACACTGAGGTGTATTTACATTTTCACCTGACTACAAATCTGTCCTCTTAACTACTAACATCCTTAAACATTGATGTGTGCTCCGTCTGTTATAACAGCAGTAGACTTTGCATACGGAAAGTATCAACATTTTGGCAATATTGTCCCATTTAATTGGGCGAGTGGCCACATAGACCCATCTTTCATTCTGTGTGCCCGATTGGGCAAGTGATGTACACAGCCAATTTTGCCTGACCGGAGATGGAGTAAGTGATGTTGAGTACTGGAACTGTTATGATATTTGGAAGACTTTTAAGATAAGAAATATTACTAAATGTTAACATATTTGCTGTAGAAATGTATAATTTTAATTTGTTTTTCCAGATTCCCAATCGACCTCCATATTATGGAAGGGGGTAAGGAGTTTGTTATTTATTATTTGAAGATAAGACCTTTAAATAATCTTTTGAGCAACTCTTAGCACGAGAGAGTGATCATGATACTGGCATTGTTTATTCCACCAAAAACTGTGAAACATAATAAAACACTGCCAATTTGGGTTGTGCTTTGTCAGCTGGCAACAATGAATGATTTATCAATCAAACCTGTGTCAGTGTAAACATTTGCTCATTTTTGAATGTTCTTTGTTTTGTTAGAGATGCATTTTACTTGACGCATTCAAGTTGAATAAAACGTATTTATCTGCAATTTAGCTGGATTGTAATATTTTCTGAAATGGCTTTCCTTGCTACTTTCACATCACGTGTGATGAGTACTTATTTGGAAACATTTATTTAAAATTCCAATTTTACAGTGACCAAACGTAAATATTATATATGAGCTAAATGAAATCTTTTTTGTTAGATATCATGGTGCCATATCACGGGAAAATGCAGATTTTCTATTGACCATTGGAGGAGAGGGCAGCTACCTGATACGAGAGAGTCTTCGCGCCCCTGGTCAATTCACCCTGGCCATCAGGTGAGTGATGGGCCAAACTGGGGTGGACGATGCAGAATTGACAAGTTCAAGATATTATTGGTATTTCTCTGTGTAGCACTGTTTATTATGATGCATAGAATATGAATGTTTCCTTTGTTGTATTGTTTTTGCTGTACAAAAACTGTAAGTTGTAAACGTTTACATAACAGGTAACAAAATGTTACTTAATAAAATTGTTATTTCCTAATGCTGATTTTAGTGATCACATACTGGTTATGTTATAGAAGATTAGCAATGTTGATTTCATGACACATGGACCTTCTGAATATTGCACATTAATAGTAGATGATTTTACTTGGCTGTTTTCTCAATTCTCCTTGTTTGAAAAAGGTTAGATATATAGTGTGGGACACATTAAAAAACAATAAGGATGTGTGCCTATTGTTATTTTTTTTAATATTAATAAAATAAAAGGTGGAATAATAATTTCTGGCATGAATAAAATTATTCGAAGGACACTAATGAACTGTAGACAATGGATTAAACTGAAAATATTATATTCTTATTGCAACTAGTGGCAGTGTTATTTATTCTAATGAATAATGTAATAGGCATTTTTCTTTATTGTGCACATATGTAGTAGTGTTGTATCAAACAATTATCTTTATATATTTAACATAATTGGAAAAACCTTGTATGCTATATGTATTATCGTTTGCATGGTTTCCTTGGGTGTGCTATTTATTGTGCGAGGCATGTTATATGTAATACATGTTGTGGTAAATTCGTGTGTTGCACTGAAAGTTCTTATCTGACTTCTACTTTGTGTATAATGGTCGTGTATATCTGTTTGTGGGTAGAATGGTACATTTTTAAGATATGCTGGTAGTTTGCTATGCATATATTTATAGTACAATTTCAGCTCCTGTATTTTTAACAAGTCTTCCTATTTCAGAATTTCAAGACTTGTATAGTAATCAGTATGTGTTTTCTATTTGCCAAGACTTATCATTCTGACAATTTTCTTTTGGTTTATTTTTGTTTTGCCACTTTGGTAATCGTTTAAAGCTAGTTTTCAGAAAATTTTATAATTGTACCATTTTCTTTTTTAATTGTTTCAGATTTGAGGGTGTCACAAAAAACTTCAAATTGTATTATGATGGCCAACACTATGTTGGTGAGAAACGCTTTGACACAGTGCAAGACTTGGTGGCTGATGGACTTATTACATTCTACCTGGAGTCTAAGGCTGCTGATTATATAGCTGCCTTATCCAGCCAATCAAATTACGCTGAATCACCCTATGTGGCATACAACACACACAAGAAGTGCTGTCTGGTTCCACGATCAAAATCAGGGGGCAGCACTGTAGTGACTCGGTCACCAAATGTCAACTTGGGTTCCGGGTCACTTGGCAACAGTAGAGCAAGTTTGCCAGTTGAAGGTCGAGTGTCAAAGTTCTCTGAGTCGCGACACAATGTCACTATTGTTAGTGCACCAGCGACGATTATTACACCATCGTTGTCGCAAACTGTGTTGGAGCAACCACAAGAAGGCAGCACTGTCATACCAGACGGATGTGTAAGTCATGCGACGAATACAGATGGACCCGTGAGTTGATATTTCTTTATATTGGTTTTTGTCTATGCATGCAGTCATTTCCATTCAATGATGTTCCTCTGGGAATGCCTACAGAGCAAATATTTGTGTGATTCTGTGCCTTTAGTTTCCCAATGATTTTGACAGATAACATACAATTTCTGATCATTGTAAAGACAAAAAGATGTCATGATTTAGTTTTCATTTGTTCAAAATAATGAGCAGTTTGCTTGAAATATATTATATATTGCTCAAAATTTAATGGCACCAGTTTTTCTTTAGTTGCACAACTGAGAGTTATTTGTTCATTATTCTGACCCAGTTATCAGTCACATATTGAAAATTAGGTCCAAATTATAAACTTGCCAGTGTTCTACTTGAATTTGCACTGTTGGTTGTATGTGTTGCTGCTTTGAGAAGTGCTTCCTTTCACTTCCTCTTCAACAGCTTGTCTGTTTGCTTCGTCATTGTTCAGTCTGTTTCTGAAATGGCTAACATTAAGGTTCATCATTTCATAATTTGCCAGCCTGCATAGTTTTGATGAGTTGCTGCATTTTATTTTCTGTTTTTTTTTTCTTCTATCAAATGTCATTTCACCCAGCATCACTCATGGCCCACTCGTGGACTGGTGAACTCAGTCATGTGGTGTCTTGACATTCATGGGATTTTTAGGGGCATTGGAAATATAACATTATGTTAATGAACATAGAAATACAACACAGAAATGATGACCACCCAAACAGTTTATCATATAGAATGGCCCGTGCTTAGAAACCCATATATATATATATATATATATATATGTAATTTGGCCGACAAAAGTTCACCCATTATAGTTAGTCTTCACTTTATATTGACAACTTTAAATTAGTAGCTTCTACATGAGATTTGTTGTGCTTGGTTTGGACAATGTTTCTTATTTAATGAAAAAAATTATGAAAAACATCGAATTTGATCAATTGTACACATTGTGGGTGGACTACTGTATTTGATCAATTGTACACATTGTGGGTGGACTACAGAATTTGATCAATTGTACACATTGTGGATGGACTACATCATTTGATCAATTGTACACATTGTGGGTGGACTACAGAATTTGATCAATTGTACACATTGTGGGTGGACTACAGAATTGAAACATTGCATTGTATTAAACTATTCTGCAGTTGAAGAGATAGTTGATTGTAAACATAAATAGACATATTAAGAACTTAATTAGTTTGGACAGACCTAAAAGATTTTAACTTTCATATCGTTCTCCCTGGGTAACATGTCATGGTCTCCTTAACTGACGTTCACATTTCTACATATAGCGATTAATGCACATAGCCTAATTTCACATATGACCCCAACAAAATCTCCATCAAATTCAAATCAGTTTATGGTGGTAAAATTTATCGGTGGTGATTAATGATGATATGCGCACGCACGCACGCACGCATGCACACACGCACACAGACACTTTGTTGAAGTTTGGTTATACAATTTCTAATTCAAACCTTAAAAATCACCCAGAATTCATACCAAAGGTGTCTCATGAGTGTCTGTTCACATAAACTGACATGCCATAACCAAGTCAGTTTGACATTGTCCCTAATTGCTTTGTTCTTTCAAATTCAGTGCAGCTTTTCTTTATGTCAAACTATGGCTGTTTCATTCTGTTCTTTGCTTCTCATACACTTTGCCACCACCATTTCCGTTGCAGAGGAGAATGTCGTCAACTTCCTCCGTGGCAGTGCTGCCACCTGGTGACAGCCCTACGGCAGTGAAGGCAACCATACCGCAGTTGCCACCGCGTGTGTTGGATTACAAAAAGCCACACACTTTTAAAGTTGGTTTCGCGTGCTGTTTTGTTTGCTACTATGCATGCTCAATAACTCACAATTTTCCCGTCGCTCTTTGTTTTGGTGCATGTCTTAGAAAACTGCACTAAAATGTTTTAATGTTGTTGTATTTTTGTAATGTGTGACATGTACCATATAACGCAGGCATTCTTTATTTGTTTTAGTGAAATGAACAAAACTGTTGTGTAATTCTATTCAGAATCATGGTGCTATTTATTATTAATAGCTTTTTAAAAACAAGTTGGGTCTGCTAACACACAACAATAAAATGTACGTTGAGAAAATTCCCTTGTTAAATCAGCAAAACTTATTCGTATTTGTAGTTGTTTCTGGCTCTTGGTTGCTAAGTTGTTTCTGGCTCTTGGTTGCTAAGTTGTTTCTGGCTCTTGGTTGCTAAGCACTTACAATGCAGGCTGAAGAAAATGTGGCTGGGAATTTGAGAGATATGAGATTTGTTCAATGATAAACTGAATTACTGTAGTAGTTTTAACTTTGCACACTATAACATGAATATTCCTGAGCTAAATTTGTTGACTTGGAAAGGTAAAGATTTTTTTTGCTGATCTACGATGTAGCCACATGTTGTCATTATAATTGACATGTTGTGAGTAATTTATCTGACACTTGATCACGAGGGCCACAGGGCTAAAATTTTTGATGGATTTTTTTGATGCAAAGTTTGATGGACTTATAACGTAAGTATTTAGGAATTCTTTGAATGCATTGACATTCCAGTTTCTTGGAATATGATATTTGACATGGTAATTATCTCTCAAGAGACTTTTTGTTTTCTTTCTAAATATTTTGACTGACTCATACACAGTGGGTCTGCCCTATTTCAACAAACTGTCAGAATAGTTTGCAAGGATCTTCAACTCCCATGACAAACCAGTATACCACAAACCAATCAACATCCTGAGGTCAGTGTTGGTACAAAAGCTAGACAGCAAATTAGGCAAAGCATGAGGTTGTCTATGACATGAGGTTGTCTATGACATGAGGTTGTCTATAACATGAGGTTGTCTATGACATGAGGTTGTCTATGACATGCCCAGAATGTGAAGAGCACTACACCGGGGAGAAAGAACTACACCGGGGAGACAGCGAGAAGACTAGGCACAAGAATAAAAAACAGCCCCTATCAGCTGTCAGTGCTTTGAATGCACACAAACAACAATCAGGACAGTGTTTTCTGAAGGATGCAAGCATACTAGACTATGAGGAGAATTGGTTTAGGAAGAAAATGAAGGAAGCCATAGACATCCATAGATGTAGATCTATTGACACCAGTCCTTGTCTGATCGTAATCCTACAGGCACTTGACACATCCACCAGTTCCCCTGCTTCCCTAGATACAGCAACAGTCATTACACTGATGACGACCAAATGAGTCGGTTGACATATTCAGAAAGATACAACAATTTCCATGCGGTAATTGCCATATCAAAAACTTTGGAATTATTGAGGTGGTAGAGGGGCCAGGGTAATACTAGGCATGAGTATTTATTTATAATGATATTGTTTGCTGGCAACTGGTGACCAAAAACCTAAGTGCTTTGTTGCACACATTTTAGAATTTAATGCCTGAATAATTCACATAAAATGGAAACATTCATGAAGATATTCATTTGGATATATTTCTGGACTAGAGAGCGTGATGCATGGTAATGGTGGCGCCACCCCTCCCCGGCATGAGCATGTGTATGCACACAGTAACAACTAACATTGCTATCTAACCCTACCGCTGTATACATCACTTGCCATTGCAGATGCTCGAGGAGCCTGACCTGTTCCCCCCGTGCCAGCCAGTGGACTCTTCCACATCCTCCCCACCCCTCAACATGCATGTTGTTGTTTCGGCTGCATCGGAACATGATAAAGCCATGCCGCATAACTTCAAAGCAAGCAGCGTGTCCTGGTGCACGGACTACCTGCAAGTTATGGGTTGCGAGAAACCACATAACTTCAAGGTAATGCCACAGTCAGGCAACTGTGATGATCGCTATGGATCGCCATGGTAATACCAGTCAAGCAACTGTTACTGTCGCCGTAACAATTCTCTCCGTCTATGTTGGTTTTTCATGTTGCATTCTCAACTGTTTTTCATGTTGCATTCTCAACTGTCTCGTTTCTGAGGTTGTATATGACTTTTAACTGTCACTCTTGCACTTTTCTTACATTTCTTACATTTTACATTAATGTCATGTTTACATACCCCGGTATACTGTCAGGATTACACCACTTTCCCAATATTTGCCACACTCATGGATAGACACGACTGTCAACTTTGTCAAGAACTACTGCTACAGTTACAGTTTGATCACGCTTACAGCTGACACCACTTTTTGTCACTGTTACGTAATTGTAAAACAGCTGTCTTGCTTACACTGTTGTCACTGTATCACCAACATAACTGTCACCATGTCATTGCTGTCATACAACTCCGTCTTGGATATGCATGTTGTCGTATTTAATAGAACTAACATCTAATAGTTGCCCTACCACCCCAACTAACCCCTGTAGATGAGATTCTTTATATACCAGGATGGAACTTGGTCATGTTTCTTCTAAAGTCACCACAGACATTACACATTTCAGACTGTTCATCAATGAATGATACAGTAATTATGCATGCAATCAATAGACCCAGATATTCCTTGGGTTAAGAAGTACAAAAAGCAATGACGAAGAAGGTGTGTAAATGATGGAGATGTGTAGGTGACGGAGATGATGTGTAGGTGGTGGAGATTTTGTATAGGTGACAGAGATATGTAGGTGATTGAGATGATGTGTAGATGACGGAGATGATGTGTAGATGATGGAGGTAATGTATAGATGACGGAGATGATGTGTAGGTGGTGGAGGTGATGTGTAGATGATGGAGATAATGTATAGATGATGGAGATAATGTGTAAATGACGGAGATGATGTGTAGATGACGGAGGTGATGTGTTGATTACCGAGATGATGGGTAGATGATGGAGATGATGTTTAGACGACGGAGATGATGTGTAGATGACGGAGTTGATTTGTAGATGATGGCTATGATGTGTAACTGGTGGAGATGATATGTAGACAACGGAGATATATGTAGACAATGGAGATGATGTGTAGACAATGGAGATTATGTCTAGATGATAGGATGTCTAGATGATGGAGATGATGTGTAGGTGGTGGATATGATGTGTAAATGATGGAGATCGTATGTAGATGACAGAGATAGTGTGTAGTTGACATAGATGATGTGTAGATGAAGGAGATGGTGAGTAGATGACAGAGATGGTGTGTAGATGATGGAGATGGTGTGTAATATGACAGAGATGTTGTGTAGATGATGGAGATGGTGTGTAGATGACAGAGATGATGTGTAGATGACGGAGATAGTGTGTAGATGACAGAGCTAGATGATATGTAGATGACGGAGATGGTGTATAAATGATGCAGGACATGTTTAAGTAAGGTGAGATCATAAGCAGATTCCACCATTAACAGCAAGTTAGCTATAACACTTTATTTTCCAAAAAGCATTAATGATGACATATTTCATTTAATGTCAGATAGTATTTCATGTGAAAAACTGGATTGATGATGGAAATTATATTATTTTTGAAAGCCCATGATACTAGTTTCTGTGGATTATCAATTGTTATATTTGGAAGTAAGGCCAGTGAATTTTACTTCAGGATCATAAGTTATTGGCCATTCAGAAAATCAGTCCAATCTTTGATGGATGCCATCAACAAACTCAGAATATAAAAGCATTGCTACACTAAATATTGTTTCCCCTTTTGATGGTTTGGCACTAAATATTTCCTCAAAATTCCTACCCACAATGTTTAGTTGGCTTGGTTAATCTGCCTGTATATTGACAGCTGTTTTCTGTTTTTTCATTGTGCAGCATTTACTAAATGGCAGCTTATGACATAACACTGTGTGGTATTTACTAATGCCAATAGCTTGTTGTAGTAGAATGCCTTGATGCTGATGGGAAGTGAATGTTGCTGCTTCTCTAGTCACTCTGTGTACATCTTATTTTAAAATGTATGCCGGGGGGCATGGCCCAATGACCCCGTCAATATACCACTGCACTCTGTGTATAAAACAAACCTGGTATGATTCTTGGCACTTTGATAGTTTGAAACATTCTGTGATCATTGGAATTCAAGTATCTGGGATCAGTGTAAAGAAATGATAATATATGTGTAGAAGTATGTCTATTTTGTTATTATCAATACTTTGTTAGTGTTTGATTTAAAACTCTGTATGCTAAAATTATGTCAGCTTTATTGCTTGTTGGATGCGTTTAGTGGGTGGGGTGTTATGGTATTGTCATCCACTTCTGGTTGTTGGATGCGTTTAGCGGGTGGGGTGTTATGGTATTGTCACCCACTTGTGGTTGTTACAGTAGACATACATTTGCTATCAGAATCTACACAGAAGGTTATAGTTATGATATTGTTATATGAAGTTAGCTAAGTTTCCAGACGTTACAGCCATGTTTCTCTTTCATTGTCTGCAGCAACATACATTTCGAGGGCCGCACTGGTGTGACTTCTGTGCCAACTTCCTGTGGGGGTTGATAGCACAAGGGGTGAAATGTCAAGGTAGGTTGCAAAAATGTATATACAAGAATATATATTGACACCAGTCCTTGTCTGATCCTAATCATACAGGCTCTTTGCACATCCATCAGTTCTCATGCTTCACCAGGTACAGCAACAGTGACCAAGTCTTCAAGCCATTAGTTTACTTAACATGAAGCAGTCCATGTCATATAATCAGCAGTAAGTTTAAATTAGTGATTGGCTTCAATGATGTAACGTAAAGTGCCCTAATATCATCAGGTTTTGTGCTTCCCCGATTTCGTTTAGATTAGGGAACAATCAAAGCACACTATGGGCATATGTATGTTAAAGATAAATTATACAGAGCGCTTTAAAGGCAAGAGGGTGCACATGACGGAATAAGGAACCCGGTAGCCTATTTCCGTCTGCGTGGGTGTCTGTAATTCGGCAAGGTGTTTTATGTCCGTCTGCACTATTTACAGAGACGCATTATGTTCGTCACCAGTAATTATGACATTTCTAAAGTTTGTTATCGATAACTATTAAATAATATATCGTTTCTAAACAATTCAATCAATTCCAAACCTTACTGATAACACAGGCTGCAACATATTGTATTATTAAATCACCACCAATGATTTTCAAGTAAAACCATTCATATGTGATGATGTGACACAATATATTGAAAAACTTCTATGTATCGCAAATCAGCGCTGAACTGTAATCAATTATATGTATAGTTAGTTTATGAATTGGTGAAATGAACGGTTCCTCCCAATGCGCATGATATGTGGGAAAAAGATGCAAATGCTTTTATGATTGGATACACACATGTAACAGTCCCTGCAGTTTGCTCTTTCTCCAGTTCACCGTCCATCTGCTCTCCCTTTGTTGCACCCTACTCTTTCTCCAGTTCACTGTCCATCTGCTCTCCCTATGTTGCACCCTGCTCTTTCTCCAGTTCACCGTCCATCTGCTCTCCCTTTGTTGCACCCTGCTCTTTCTCCAGTTCACCGTTCATCTGCTCTCCCTTTGTTGCACCCTACTCTTTCTCCAGTTCACTGTCCATCTGCTCTCCCTTTGTTGCACCCTGCTCTTTCTCCAGTTCACCGTCCATCTGCTCTCCCTTTGTTGCACCCTACTCTTTCTCCGGTTCACTGTCCATCTGCTCTCCCTTTATTGCACCCTGGTCTTTCTCCAGTTCACCGTTCATCCGCTCTCCCTTTGTTGCACCCTGCTCTTTCTCCAGTTCACCGTTCATCCGCTCTCCCTTTGTTGCACCCTGCTCTTTCTCCAGTTCACCGTCCATCTGCTCTCCCTTTGTTGCACCCTACTCTTTCTCCAGTTCACTGTCCATCTGCTCTCCCTTTGTTGCACCCTGCTCTTTCTCCAGTTCACCGTCCATCTGCTCTCCCTTTGTTGCACCCTGCTCTTTCTCCAGTTCACTGTCCATCTGCTCTCCCTTTGTTGCACCCTACTCTTTCTCCAGTTCACCGTCCATCTGCTCTCCCTTTGTTGCACCCTACTCTTTCTCCAGTTCACCGTCCATCTGCTCTCCCTTTGTTGCACCCTGCTCTTTCTCCAGTTCACCGTCCATCTGCTCTCCCTTTGTTGCACCCTGCTCTTTCTCCAGTTCACTGTCCATCTTCTCTCCCTTTGTTGCACCCTACTCTTTCTCCAGTTCACTGTCCATCTGCTCTCCCTTTGTTGCACCCTACTCTTTCTCCAGTTCACTGCCCATCTGCTCTCCCTTTGTTGCACCCTACTCTTTCTCCAGTTCACTGTCCATCTGCTCTCCCTTTGTTGCACCCTGCTCTTTCTCCAGTTCACCGTTCATCCGCTCTCCCTTTGTTGCACCCTGGTCTTTCTCCAGTTCACCGTCCATCCGCTCTCCCTTTGTTGCACCCTGCTCTTACTACAGTTCACCATCCATCAGCTCTCCCTTTATTGCACCCTGGTCTTTCTCCAGTTCACCGTCCATCTGCTCTCCCTTTGTTACACCCTGCTCTTACTACAGTTCACCATCCATCAGCTCTCCCTTTATTGCACCCTGGTCTTTCTCCAGTTCACCGTTATCCACTCTCCCTTTGTTGCATCCTGCTCTTTCTTCAGTTCACCGTCCATCCGATCTCCCTTTGTTGCACCCTGCTCTTTCTCCAGTTCACCATCCATCCAATCTCCCTTTGTTGTACCCTGCTCTTTCTCCAGTTCACCGTCCATCCAATCTCCCTTTGTTGCACTCTGCTCTTCCTGATTCTTAGTCTGGTACGCCGTAATGAGCCAATTTTGGGTATAACCTACAATGGGGTGAGTGCTCATGAAGTCTTGGTCATGTGGGCTGCAGGATAGGCAGCGGAATTCGCCTATTGTTCCAGCCAGTTCCTTTAGGCTCACTAAGTTGGTTCCATTCAACTATTGTCTTTACAAAATAGGAATTCTTGAATTGGTCTGCATTACAAAGCACCTAGTTTTGGTTTGATGTCTTTCAACAGTGACACAGTCTTTCAACGGTTACACAGTCTGTAAAAAGTTTCGGCTATACTCGTCCTTTGCTTCGTCTTTAGGAATGAAGAAATTTATCAGAATGTATGGCCAGCGCAGAGCCCTCAACTACTCTGAACATAAATTTAAGTCGCTGATCTCGCTGTCAGCTTTGTAGGCTGTGTAGTCCAAGGTTTGTAACCATGGTGGATACACACCTCATACCTTGAATGATAGTCATCAGATATTAAACGGGCAGCATGGAGTTAAATTCGCTCAAGTCGATTTATGTTACCCTGATGGTACGGGTCCCATACAGTAGCTCCATATTCTAGGACAGAGCGCACAAGGGCAATGTATGATAGCCTGGTTGGTAGCGTGGTTGGTAGCCTGGTTGGTAGCCTGGTTGGTAGCCTGGTAGGACAATGACAGGCTTTTTAATTCTCTCCTCTTCTTTGGACACTTTCTGTACCTCATTAAACAACCTCTTCTTTGCTCGTTCTGTCTTCCTCTTCTGCTTTGCTTCTTCCGTGTTTTGTTTAGCTTCCTCGTGTTCTCGTAATTCTCTGGCGAAGTCTTCAGATGTTAGTATTCTAGCTAGGGTGCCTCGTTCCATGATTTTTCTATTCACAGTGGTGACATAATATATGCGTTATTTGTTCTCTGCAATGATGTTTGAAAACAAATAATACAAGAAAGGTAATATTGACGCAAATAAGATGCCCCTAAGATTTTATGACGAAGATAGGGCACTTTGACAGAAGGGGTGACATTAATCCATCAAAAACACGTTTTTGGGGGACCTAATATCGTCATACAAATAAAATAACTACCAGCATTGCATAATGCATGATACCGTTATGACATTTACATTAATGAATGGCAGAACGTTAAGACCAGAGAGCCATAGTGTATATGACAGTAACTTTAGCATGCAGGCAACAACATTCGTTCTGCAAGTACACTGGTGTCAAGGCTGCATTATGGAAAAACGCTACAAAGAATAGAGGTACCACCTTTCGCAACATATTTTACATACAATACAGGTTTCTACCATTGTTCTGTTTATAAATGTGAAAGAGTAAACTCACCCGAACTATTGTGCGTTTTTCTTTGATTCATTTGATCACGTGGGACGTAGCAATGGATCGTTTTTACTTCCATGACGATATTAGGACCCTGATGAAATTAGGGCACTGTACGTTACTCATTCATTTAAAATAATTACAGATTTGATGTTTATTGGTCAGGTTCATCTCAGATGGAAACCTTGAAATTTTATTGGTTTAAGTGACTATGCATGTGCCAAGTAGGTCAGTGATTCGATGGAGCCCCATATATATCATTCCACATGTCAATAATGTCAGATTCAGCTGAAGCATATGATTGAAGTCTGCCAGACTACATGTAAACTCTCAGTAGGAATCTGGCGTAATAATATATTATGTAATGTTTCATTAAAACAAGTGAGGAAATTGTATAGAGCATAATACACATCCGTACAAAATAATACACATAATACACATCCGTACAAAATAATACACATAATACACATCCGTACAAAATAATACACATAATACACATCCGTACAAAATCCCACGGTCTAAAATCCTGCAGGACATAATCCCAAAGGACAGAATCGGACAGTGTGAAAAGTGGACACAATCCCACAATACAATATTTATTTTTGTCCATATTTGTTTATTTACAATATATCAGTAGACTAACTTTATGTGTTTTCTAATTTTACATAACTTTGTGGGACTAGTAGTGAAAGCCCATGTATAAACATGATGATTGGATCACTGTCCCAAGGCAGACCAAAGACTAATTTGGGGTCAAATGACTGTAACAGGCTGGGCTCATTCTGTGACTGTAACAGAATTATAACACTAAAATGTGTTACGTGTACACTGCACTGCCACTGGGTGAAAATTGGTGCCATTCTAGATTCACTTCAAATTGAAGCCTTCAAAGTTCACTTTCACAGTCAAATATCACATTAATCAGAATGTCTTGACAAATTGTATTGTCAATTGGATTGTTTGCCTCCTTAGTATCACCAGTATTAAGTAAATTAGTGTATTGTCCTTAAAAAATTTTCGAACTTGTTACAATCGTCACGCCTTCATCCACGTTAAAAATAGCAAGGGTGTCCTTTTCATGTTGATAAACCAATCAATTGTGTTGATTCCCCGGTATTCCCCAGTGACGAATATCATTAAGTATGAATCATCCAATAGACATTGGTGTTACAAATGCTAGGCTTTGAAAACGTTCAATGTGGCTGCCCATGTGTTATGAAAATAAAATTTCACAACTCAACAGAATGTGCTATATATTGCTTCCCATGTTAATACATCCAGTCAGTGAACTCCCATTACTGTTATCTGTGCATTTTCGCCAAATTGGCAAAGCAGTCCAACTTTCCATTCTCCAAATTCTGACTGGTTTTGCCATTGGCGAAAGGCGATCGGTTAGCGTGAACCCAGACACGGACTGGTTCAATGAGATCACAACACACGTGTACATAAGTTACTCATGTGAACGCAGACAGGGACTTGTTCTATGAGATCATAACAGAAGTGTACAGAAGTTAATGTGAACCCAATGAGATCACAGTACACGTGTACATCATAACATGAGTTAGTGTGAACCCAGAGAGGGACTTGTTCAATGAGATCAAAACAGAAGTGTACATAAGTTAATGTGAACCCAATGAGATCACAACACACGTGTACATCATAACATGAGTTAGTGTGAACCCAGAGAGGGACTGGTTCAGTGAGATCACAACACACATGTACATAAGTTAGCATGAACCCAGGCAGGGACTGGTTCAACGAATGAGATCAAAACACACTTGTACATATGTTCAATAAAATAATGTTAAAAAACTTTTGACCTGTGGAATTGTTTCTGTAGGGATTATGTCGTATAACTATAATGGTGGTGACGTCTCACTGTAGACATGTTGCTTCCTTGCAGACTGTGGTTTCAATGCACACAAGAAGTGCTCGGAGAAGGTGCCAAATGATTGCATGCCAGATATGAAATATGTGAAGCGGATGTTTGGTGTTGACCTTACAACCCTCGTCAAGGCACAGAACACACTCATACCCATCGTGGTTAATATGTGCATTCAGGAAATTGAAGCACGAGGTAAGAGGCAGCAAATACAGATAATAAGTAATGTATGTGGTGGCCCACGTGGGGGGGGCATAGTATCACAGCAGTTAGAATGCTGCACTGTCAACCAACAAGACCGGGGTTTGAGTCCACCTGCTGTAGTTTCGAAGCTTGGGCAATTTCGTTTACCCCAATTTGTATCTTGGAAGAGACACTAAATTTAGATAAGGAAAACTCTGAAAATAAACCCACCGGTGCGATATCCAGTTAAGGTTTGCCAATTATGCAACATACGGATAGGTATACAAGTATATTAGAACTTACTTGTAGAAAAAATTTTAGAACAAGTAGTAGCATATTTACGAATACCTGCTAGTTGCCGTAGTCAACAATGAGACATTTGCAACTTTTTCACTTTAGCAAAACATTTAAAGTAGTGATGGATACAGTGAAGCAGTTTCTCAATTATGTAAAAAGGACACTTTGGAATGCTGTTTGTGGTAACTTGAATCATGTCCACAAAATTGTCTTCCATTTAAGAAATGTTTTAGGTTACAGATACTTCAAAAGGTGTACCCAGCGAAATGATAACAATGGCTTCAAAAGGTGTATATGTTGCATGAAATGTTAGTTGGTTTTGTAGAATATCTACACAGTTTAAGGTTGCTACAGAAAATCACAGTTAACAAAATTGTGATCTTATGCAACGATTGGTAATTGATTATGGTTTCAAAATGTTGCTGTAATTGTAATTGTTATATTTTGTATAATTGAAATTTTATTTCAATTACAATCAATTACAGTACGTTTCATATCACACACTACCTGAATGAATTGTCAATAAAAATATAATTTAAGTCTCACATGAGTTGAAAATCAAGACTAATAATAACACCTGCTTATATATTTATATTTAAGTCACAGTATTCACTGTCTGGTGGGTACTGGTCAGTGGTGCTAGTGGTGGGTAGCCTTAGCAATTAGCCTTTTCAGTAAGTTGGTAACAGCTAGGAAGCAATAAACAATGCACAGACAGACATTCAGTGAAACATTGCAGAGTTAGCAAGCCAATTACACCCCTTGTGTTGTGGTGGGTTGGAGACAGGTCAGGTGGCAAGGACCATTTATATGGCCTCTCTTCCCATTCCCAACTCACACAAAGCAAAGGGCAGACCAATTAAGAATGTCAGCTTAGAGCAGGAGCTACAACCTCAAAGTAAACACATCAAACCCTATTATTAGTATTTTCCAAAGAAAAATTTAAGAAATGCGCACGGATAAATGTCTGCATTGGAATATGTCCTGTAGGATTATGTCTGGATATTGCATTGTATTTTTATATAATAAAATATGTTTAAACGGCTATCTTTTTATTTAGTATAATTCAAAGTCACAATTCAACAAAATGTACAAACATTACCGTTATATATGTTTATCAATTGTGTACGAAATATTGAAATTCAGCAAAACACGCAAAAATACATAATTAACAAATGCTGAATATATTTGGTTCCGCATAATGTAATTGTAATTGTAATTGAAATTGAAACAGTGTAATTGTAATTGATTTGGAAAATTATGACTGTAATTGTAATTGAAATAAAATATTTAATGTAATTGTAATTGATATAATTTTGTGTAATTGGACCCAGCCCTGCCCACAGAAGATCAGCAACTCCTTCCTCAACAAAGTCAGTGACCTCGGACTCCATCAAACGAACGACTAGCCGACTAGAGGTGATACAATCCTGGACATCATGGCATTGTGCACATTGACAGCTGCATCAAGGCTGCCAAGCACAGGCCTATTGTGAGGAAAATTAGCATCTGGAAGAAAACCGACTTTGCTGCTATTCGTGAAGAAATTGATGCATTTTGACTGTAAAAATCAGTCTGTTGAACAAATGTGGCAATTTGTACACCAGCTGATGACCATGATGGAGAATTATATATACCAACAAAGAACAGCTCAATCAAGCACTACCAACCAAATATCAACAACAACCTGAAGAGACAATCTTGTCGGAAGTATAGGGCATGGAGACTGGCTAAAACAACAATTAATGTTTTTTTTTCGGATTTCCGTTTTTTTCAGGGCCAAAAATAATGTTTTTGTAATTTGTGTGAAACCGGTTTTTAAATCTGGGGGGAGTATAGGGTGATCATATTTTTCGTTTGTGGTTCATGTTTTTGCTGGAGAACTCTACCCACGTGTTACTTCCCATTGACATCAACAAACATTTCTCCAATTTTTCGATACGATCACTGTGATTGGATGAATATGCAGTGTGTTGGCCCTCTCCACCAATGGGATCATATGAAAGAAACAAGACATGCATCTGTGCATCTTGCCAGTGGCCGCCAAATGAACTGGAAAGGTATAAATCACTTCAGTTGAAAATCCCGTTCATGTATGCCCCATTGAAAGCCATCCACTCTAACAACCATACAAATGGCTAATAAAATATAATCATTTTATTAGTTTCATGAATATTTTCTTGCCTCATCTATTAATTTGGTCAAAAATCAATTTTAAAATTGGTTATTTTTCACTATCCATTTAAAATTCTAATTAGGGCCTACATCGACTCTTCCTCAGTTTTTTCTCTCAATTCATGATGACAAATCAAATTCAGAGTCTAATTTATATCTGAAGTTGTTTTCATATGTGTCCCACCCATTAATTCATTAAGAGGGTAACGCTAGAAGTCTAGTTTTGAGCTTTTTCACGAGTATTTAGTGGGTGATAATATTCACTAAATCTAATATTTTATATCTCATATTTTGGGAGGGTGAGAGGATGAGGTTAAATATCATTCACACCAAAACATTTAGTTTTGGCTCCAAAGTGTCTCAGAATTCACCACATAGCATCTTATTTTAAAAGCTTTCCTGGGAGAGGTCCACTAGACCCCCCAGCAGGAGGGGGTTGCCCCCTCCCACACCCTCCCCTGTGTCAACCTTTGGCCAATGCCCCCTCGCTTCTTTCAGGTCCTTGCCATCTAGTCAAATTATTTCAAGATTTTTCCTCTTGTGCCTGTCACATCCCTGGAGATAGCAGATGGCCTTCAATGGAGCAAAATGTTACCATCTAACCGTCACAAAGAAAAGGAACAGGATCTCCATCAGCTCCACGTTGCATGACCGAACCTTGGAAAAAAGTAACAAGCGCTGAGTACCTAAAAGTTGAGATGACTGAGAATCTCCACTGGGGAAAATATATTCAAGTAACTGCTGCCAAGGCCAATAAAGTGAGCGCCTTCGTCTACAAAAACCTCAAGGGATGCCAGCAACTGTCCAAACTCAAAGCCTCATACAACCAGTGCTAGAATACACAGAAACTTCTTAAATCCTCACTGGAGATAGTGCAATGACGCTCAGCTCGCCGCATCCTTCAATGACTTCAGCTCTACCTCTAGTGCCTCTGCATTGGTTGCACAGATCCAACTTGAGAACCTGCAGTCCAGGAGAACATCAGACAGAGTCAACATGACATACACAATCATAAATGAACCCAGCAACCATAGCTCTAGAGGACATCAAGCTAAGCTCAAAATTCCCCACTTTTGAACTGACACATACCTACACTTCTTCCCATCATCAGTCCGACTCTGGAACAGTGTACCTGTAAATTCCTACCTTCATTCAGTGAAGCACTGAAGGGATGAATGGTGCATCACGTATAATCAGATTAATCATTAGCAGTGTATTTTTATTAGTTCTTAACTTTTTACATTATTATTATCGTTTTTTAATTTTGTTTTTAACTTTTAACATAGCATTTAACACTGCTGCCTTTTAATCACCAGAAAAGTGCTAGCTCCACACACTATTCCTCATGTAGAGTTTATTCCTCGATACTCAGGGTATATACAGTAACATAAAGAAAGAAAGTGATAAAAAGAGGGTAATGTATAAAAGTTGGCTATATGTATTTGTTGATGAAGTGTGGTTTCTCTGATGTTCAGTCATTCATTATGACAGGTCTTGATGCAGAAGGGTTGTACCGGGTGGCTGGTTTCCATGACGACGTTGAAGCTATCAGAATGTCATTCGACAAAGGTAATGATCAATCTGATGAAAATTGGTGTTAAGGTTATTTGTTAAGCTGGGAAATAACGAATGCAATTGTTTTAACACACCACTATTTTAACTGCAGTGTATTCAGAAGATTTCATCTTTAAATTTTATTCATTTCATCTTTAAATTTGAGGATCTTTAAGTGTAAATTATTACTTTTTGGTAGAAGATGCCCTAGCAATATTCTTGGTCACATAGATATGCCATGATTGATTACTGCTAAAACATAAATTGTTGTGACAAACTGTTAGTTTGAAGGTTAGAACATCGTCGGGAAGATATATGTGAACAAAGTGTAGTCTGTGTAGTAATTGCAGCGTGGCTGAATTCTACCAATAGAAGTTGGGTGGCGTTGGAATGGATAGGTAAATGGAAGTGTAAAGCGCTTTGAGTGTTCTGAGGAACTGGAAACTGCACTGTGGTCAGTATACAGGCTGTACCATGTACTGGAAACTGCACTGTGGTCAGACTGCACTGCGGTCAGACATATAAATGTAAAGTGATCAGGCTGTACCGTGTATAGTGATCAGTGTACAGGCTGTACCATGTACGGTGATCACTGTACAGGTTATACCATGTACGGTGATCACTGTACAGGTTATACCATGTACAGTGATCAGTGTACAAACTGCACCGCATACAATGATCATTATGCAGGCTGTACTGTATACAGTTATCAGTGTACGGGCTGTAACATGTACAGTGTACAGGCGGTACCATGTACAGTAATCAGTGTACAGGCTGTACCATGTACAGTGATCAGTGTACAGGCTGTACCATGTATAGTGATCAGTGTACAGCCTGTACCATGTACAGTGTACAGGCTGTACCATGTACAGTAATCAGTGTACAGGCTGTCAGGCTGTACCACGTAAACTGATCAGTGTACTGGCTGTACCATGTAAAGTGATCAGAGTATAGGCTGTACCATGTAAAGTGATCAGTGTACAGACTGTACCATGTAAAGTGATCAGTGTACAGGCTGTACCATGTAAAGTGATCAGTGTACAGACTGTACCATGTAAAGTAATCAGTGTACAGGCCGTACCATGTACAGTGATCAGTGACAGGCTGTACCATGTAAAGTGATCAGTGTACAGACTGTACCATGTAAAGTGATCAGTGTACAGGTTGTACCATGTACAGTGATCAGTGACAGGCTGTACCATGTAAAGTGATCAGTGTACAGGTTGTACCATGTAAAGTGATCAGTGTACAGGCTGTACCATGTAAAGTGATCAGTGTACAGGCTGTACCATGTAAAGTGATCAGTGTACAGGCTGTACCATGTAAAGTGATCAGTGACAGGCTGTACCATGTAAAGTGATCAGTGACAGGCTGTACCATGTACAGTGATCAGTGACAGGTTGTACCATGTACAGTGATCAGTGACAGGCTGTACCATGTACAGTGATCAGTGACAGGCTGTACCATGTACAGCGATCAGTGTACAGGCTGTACCATGTAACATGATCAGTGTACACAATGTACAGGTTATACCATGTACAGTGATCAGTGACAGGCTGTACTGTGTAAAGTGATCAGTGTACAGGTTGTACCATGTACAGTGATCAGTGACAGGCTGTACTGTGTAAAGTGATCAGTGACAGGCTGTACCATGTACAGTGATCAGTGACAGGCTGTACCATCTACAGTGATCAGTGACAGGCTGTACCATGTAAAGTGATCAGTGTACAGGCTGTACATGTAAAGTGATCAGTGTACATGTTGTACCATGTACAGTGATCAGTGTACAGGCTGTACTGTGTAAAGTGATCAGTGTACAGGCTGTACCATGTACAGTGATCAGTGTACAGGTTGTACCATGAACAGTGATCAGTGTACAGGCTGTACCATATACTGTGATCAGTGACAGGCTGTACCATCAGTGTTCAGACTATTCCGTGTAAAGTGATCAGACCCTTACCTTGGCAGTCATATTTTCTTTGCACAAAATGAATTTCCATACTGCCATAGCTATAAACCAACGCTCTCTCATTTGTAAGTTTGACTTTGTGTCAGATTTACTGAACTACAATGTTAGAAACATGTATAACTAAGATTAAATAAAATCTTGGTAATGGCAAATTAATATTAGAATACACAGTTAATTTGTTGCATTTTCACACATAAAATGCATGTCACTTCGGTGTTCTATGTTATCTGTACTAAGAGGTAATGGAAATAATCATGTGTATGATGATAAAATATAAACATTACTTAACATCCGACTGCAGTACTTGTAGATTAACCATGTCATCATTATCATGACAACTATCATGTTATTTGTCATTTCTTAGATGGTGAATTGACGGACATCAGTACGGACAGGTACGAGGACATAAACACTATCACTAGTGTCCTCAAGCTCTACCTGCGACTACTGCCTATTCCCCTTATCACGTTTGATCTCTACCACAAGGTCATCGATGTCATCAGTAAGCATATTACTCATAACGTTTGTCCTCCACGATAAAGGTCATCTAATATCTCTTGGAACTTATGTTAGTTGGAAAGGCACTGCACCTCTGTAACTGGTCAAAGGTAGCGGTCAGAAATTGTCAAAAGAACTTAATATTTTTAAACTATCAAAAGAAGCTATAATCTAAAGTCTACAGACGAAATTGCATTTAAAGAAACCCAGCAGTGAATAAAAACTATGACCAACTGTAGAGTGCACAGAGAAAGATGATATGTTGATGGATGCGCACTTAAAGGTTCAACAGAAGCAAACACTATAAACATCTAAGTAGGAACAGTTTGGTGTACGAGAGGCAGAAGTCAACCAAAAATTACAATGGTTGAACAACAGTCAAGACAATAGAAATGAGCAACTGTGCAGAACACAAGAGAGTTCTTTTTGCTATCGTTGATTAATTTTATTGTGGTTGTAAATACTTGTTTTTTCTGTTTCTATTCCTGTATGTCCTTTCTGTCTCTCCATCACAGAGCAAGAAGATCTGAACTTGGATGTGGCTTTGGATGACTTGAGAAGGACATTTATGCAGCTGCCCCCAGCCCACTTTCACACGCTGAAATACCTCATAGCTCATTTATACAGGTAACATAAATTGTGGTGAACTACTTTTGTGGAATTGATAATATTGATAAATTAACATACAATAAAAGTTCATTATAACAGCCTAACATACCTAAAGTCTGATCGGTTTTATTGCATGGTCGTGTTACATATGTGTAGTATAAACTACCTATTTTATTGTACGATCGTGTTACATATATGTAGTATAAACTACCTATTCTAACATATTGACTGCCCAAATGTGTTGTAAGCTCCATTCTCAGTTAATGTTGTCTATCATGAAATGGGTTTGTTAATGTGTTGTAATAAGTACTTATCTATATACCTACTGATGCATAAGGCAGAAGCAAGACTTCTGTTCATCTGTCGGTCTCGAGCTGTCTCAGCAGCCTGGCCCCAGCTGAGGTGCATTTCCTGTAATTCCCCTCTATAATTCCCCTCTATAATTCTCCTCCAGGTTATTGTTGGTCGTTTTCATTTTTCTTCGGGGGTCATTATAATATGGGCAGTCAGTTTGTTAGAAGAATGCATACATTTTAAAATTTTCAAAAGAATTGACATTGATCATTAGATTGGGTAACTTGCAAATATGTGAAAAGCCACAGTATATAAGAGTGGAGCCACTTTTGCTCTTTCTGCCGAATTTCGGCTGGGTCCAGTTGAAAATAATTTAATAGTTCATCCGACGATTTTGTCAAAACTAAATAACACATTTGCAAAAACGAACTAGCAGTATGTAATAGTGGATACTAGACAGGTTAAATTTTTCGTGAAATGTAATGTTTCTGATATGAGATTAAAAAAAATGTAATTGAAGAGGAAGCTTTAAATGAACCACATATATAAAAAATATTATTTGACTGTTATCTGTTTAATATGTTTCAGAGCAAATGTCACCTGCAGACTACCGTAACAATTATTTGCTAACATGCTTTTTATTTGCTGTGCAGGGTAACTGAACAGAAACAAGTTAATATGATGAGTCCAGAGAATCTGGCCACAGTGTTCGCCCCAACCATTCTACGTTCACCTGAAACTGACCCACTGACCAGTCTAACTGCGGTCAAATATGAGCGTGAACTTGTTGACCTTATCATCTTGCACCAGAATGTTCTGTTTGACTGAACACGGCAGTGCCATTGATCTGCCATCTAGTGACTGATGATGCAGTTGTGCTGGCATCAAGTGACTGATGACACATCTGTACTCCCATCTAATGACTGATAACGCAGTTGTGCTGCAATCTGGTGACTGATGACACAGTTGTACTGCCATCTAGTGACTGATGATGCACTTGTGCTGCCATCTAGTGACTGATGGTGCAGTTGTGCTGCAATATGGTGACTGAAGATGCAGTTGTGCTGCCATGTACTGACTGATGATGCAGTTGGTTTTCCATATTGTAGCTAATGATGGAGTTTCTCTGCCATTTGGTGAATGACAGTGACATTGACCTTTGAGCATTGAAATGTTAGAATTGTGCACACACTAAGTGTTGAGTGCTGCTGCTGTGGGATGAGAAAGATTCTCTTTGATGTCTAATGGCATGCTGAGGGGGCATCTTGGTCTGGTAGAAATGATTTGGGCATTTGCAGTGTTGGTGGAAAATGCCTGATGGGTGATGAAATATGACAAATCAATGACATTGTGTACTGTCAAAGGACGTAGTAGTCTTGGGTGAATAATCAGTCATTTCTCCTGCATCAGGACCAGAATGTCTTCTCTCTATGCCATCAATCATTTGCTGTGTTCAACAAAACTATACATTAATGTGGCAATGGCTATGTCACTGAGAATACCACTTGTAATGGCTGGACATTGATGTTTAATATTTTATAGTAATTTATAGCTCAGGCAGACAGTACACCCACGCAGGTGTGAGACACGGTACCACTTGGTGGTCTGTATCGCTGGTCGGGCAGAACAAGTGGATGTAGTTTTAGCTGACAACGGTCAACTTAACTGTAGTATTTATTCATGATAAAAGTGCTAACTAGTTAACATATTTATATATATTTGTTTTTTCGAGCAACCGTAAACATGCAGCTGAGCATCACCCATAATATAGAAATATGAATCTTACAGTCGCCAAAACAGTTGTGAAATAATGGCTAGAAGTACAATATTTTTTACTTCAGCTTCCTGGAAATTGTAACATAAAGTACTTATGCATTGACAAGATCCAAATGTGTGTTCTAAATAGGTCATTGTAAGGTTCCATGAATGGTACATAATTGTAATGCATAAATGTAAACTTATTACAAAGAACAGATATATGGTAAAAACAGCAATAAGTAGAGGAGAGTGAATTGATGGGATTTACCATTAAGTTTATTTGAGTAATATAGAGGTGTAAGATATGTGGTGGTTAGTTTGATGAAGGTGAAAGTTTGTTGTGATATTGTTATTGGTTCTGTTGTATGTCCTGCCCATCGTGAATCATTACTCACTCGGTGCTTGGGTCAGGAGGCCAGAGTAGGTTTAAACTAATTTGATTATTGTAGATGAACAGTGTAAACTGTGTACTTTAAGTGATTGATTAGTCACCACAGTTTGTTGTATCTGTCATATACCTAATATACATAGACAGACTTATGTATTAGAAATCTAATGCCAGGTTTTTTATGTGGCAACAGAAATACGTTTACATAGCAGCTTGTAACGGTGGACAGTATGGAGGGGTCAAAGTTGGTGGTTGCAGATGTCAACTAGCTACTTGTTTTCTGTTTTCGTGATGAAGAGTCATTGCATGTTTCATTATTTTTAAATTGTTCCGTTAAATAATACATTTAATGACAGAATAATTATATTTACAGAAGATCGGGAACATCATGTGTAATGTACATTTAGGTGTAAGATATATACATAATGATGTTATAAGTTGATGTGTTGACAGACTGCTACTAGCAGCTTCTAGCAGTCATATGACTGTGGAATGATGTGTATATGTTTGCTGTATTTATTTCTTCGATCTATTATCATGTTGTGGTAGGGAAGGATCATCAGCAATGTTTATTGTATAGTAGTGTAGCATGCTGGATGTTATAGTCATTGATTAGAGGAATTGTGGATGGCCATTAGTTTGTACACGTTTCTACATGTTTATATGCATACTTGTGTGTTTAAATACAGCAAACGGACTGTATGCATGTTTACACAGTGAGTCTGTAGAACTCAGTCTGCCACAAGTGAAGGATCTACAATAGATCTTGTCCCTAACACCACATAGGAAAGGGGTCTGGTTATTTATCTTGCTATGTCATATTATTGCTGTCATTGAAACCCAATGATTCTCCAGACAGATGGACACTGGTAACACTGGTCGTTGGAGACAGAGCTGTGTGGTGATACTGGTCCCAGAAGACAGGTTGTTGTTGCTTAAAACAAGAATGCTGACAACAGTAATCTCTGAAGAATGTGATTTAATGCAAGTAGTGTCTCAAGACAGGTGATCTGATGAAAATGGTCTCTCAGGACAGCTGGTCCGATGCCATTGGTCTCTAGGGACAGGTGGTCTGATGAAACTGGTCTCACAGATGATCTGATGATGGTGATCTGTGTGACTGATGAGAGTTGTATTTGAAAACACGTGGTGTTTGAAGACTGGTCTCTCAGATATTATATGGTGTGCAAGAAACTATTGAGTTTATGAACTCCTGTGTAGTTGACTAGCTTTAATTCAGCTATTGAATATGGCAGCAGTCAACAACAAAGTGAGTTGACATGGTCTTACTTTGTTTTGTTCACTGTCTTCGTAGTCTTCTTTCACAGTTTGCCCTTCTGCAGAGGTTTTGCTGCCAGATATCACAACTAGTTCAATGAACCACATTTTGTGCTGCCTCATTACCTATTTACCTATTCGCACAAAGCATACTAAATTAAATGGAGAAGGGGGTAAAGACTATCATGTAGCACCATGCTGCACAAGGAATGTTACAAAACTATTATTGTTTTAAATCACAACCGTTCACGGTGCAACACTGTAATACAATATGACATCTTGGAAACTCACCACTACGTGGAAAACAAAGGTGACATTGTAAGATACACAGAGATACATACAGTCTGAATGTAGTCAGCCCCTTCCTCAACCAGAGATCAACGAAGAAGTTTTCTCTTGGGGCCATAGGTCAATGAAAAGTGGCACTGTTTTATCTTAGAGCCATAGTTCAATGAAGAGTGGTGCTATATTTTCTTGGAACCATAGATAAGTGAAGAGTGGCATTGCTTGTTCTTGGGGCCATAGATCAATGAAGAGTGGCATTGCTTGTTCTTGGGGCCATAGATCAATGAAGAGTGGCATTGTTTTTTCTTGGAACCATAGATCAATGAAGAGTGGGATTGTTTTTTCTTGGGCCATAGATAAATGAAGAGTGTCCGTGGTTTCTCTTGGGGCCATAGATCAGTGAAGAGTGGCAGTGGTCTCTTTTGGGGCCATAGATCAATGAAGCGTGGCAGTGGTTTCTTTTGGGGCCATAGATCAATGAAGAGTATCAGTTTCTTGGGCCATAAGACAATGGAGGATGTCATCACAAGGGGACCACATGACAATGGAGTGTGTCAGTCTTCTGTAGGTGACCATAGGACAATGGAGGGTGGTGTGGTCTTCTGTGAGAGACCACTGGACATTGCAGGGTGTCACAGTCTTCTGTTGAGGGCCATAGACTATTAACAAACAACCATTTCAATAACTTCTTGCTGGATATTTATATATTATACATATCCATGATTTAAACATTTCTAAGCTCTGTTTAATATTTGCATAGTGCAGATCAGCCAGACATTTATCTGCTACCACTCTGCCCTTGTATGACCGAATTTCTAATTTTGTGTGATATATAAAATCGTGAATGTAGACAACTGAAGACAGGGAACAACTTGTGTTAATCCTGACAACTGCCATCACTGCTGGCTGTTACACTGAACACAGAGTGAATGTATTTATCTTGACCGATTCATTGGGTGCATTTCTTGCCAAATAAATGTTTAAATAGAACATGAATCAGATTGTGTTGTTACATCGATAAACATCACACATGCATCACTGAGGGGTTTGTCATCAAATTCCGTCTCGCTTCAGATATTTAGGTCCGACTTGACTGACATTTTCTCATTGTTGGCCAGAAAAGTAAAAGGACAAAACCTGTAATATAGTTTGTATAAAGATGTTTTTTGGACCATCCACTTCAAATCATGTTTTCATGCTCCAAAATTATCCATTGGTTCTAATAATATTACATTTTGGATCAGCATTATAAAATAGCTACCACTGACATAATTACAAAATGGGTGTTTTGTTATTATGAAATGGGTGTATATTACATGTCATAACAAGCACTTGTTCCTGGTCATGCACCCTGCAATAACTTTTAGCGGGGAAATGTTTGGTTGAGCAAAGATCTCAAAACTTCAAATTGCTATAATGAGTTTGTGTATTTTTTTATAAATGATAATGTTTTATTGTGACTTAAAAACATTAGTATGAAACATTAAGTGAAGCACCAATATATTATGTCTATAAAACATCAGCCATAACTACAGCTGTTTGATCACAAGGATTCATGCACACAATTTACATACATGACACTTATTAATATACATATAGTCACATTTAATTTCAATGTGTAGTCAATAGCACCAGCATCTATCAATTTATCTTGTGCTACATACACAACTAGTGACAATCGTTGAGCCATCTGTAGGAAACATTCTTGCAAGAGCAGCATGTGACTAATGTTAACTAATAATGTTAGGCATTATAAAAGTAATTTCTCCACTCTCTGATAACATTCCATCATAATGAGTATTCCAAAATGGAATATAATTGCAACTGGTTGTAATACTAACAAAAGATAATAACTAATATTAGTGTTATCTATCTGTTACCAAATTTTCATTCGTACATAAGAAATTGAAACTTAAATTTTTTTATTTAAATGAATGAAACATGGCACAGTGAGTGGCATCCTACATCCTCACACAACCACCAGGCAGCCAGAACACGCAACCACCAGGCAGCCAGAACACGCAACCACCAGGCAGCTAGAACACACAGCCACCAGGCACCCAGAATACACAACCACCAGACAGCCATAACACAAAACCACCAAGCGGCCAGAACACACAACCACCAGGTGGCCAGAACACACAACCATCAGGCAGCCAGAACACACAACCACCAGGCAGCCAGAACACACAGCCACCAAGCGGCAAGAACACACAACCACCAGGCAGCCATAACACACAACCACCAAGCGGCAAGAACACACAACCACCAAGCGGCAAGAACACACAACCACCAGGTGGCCAGAACACACAACCACCAGGCAGCCAGAACACACAACCACCAGTCAGCCAGAACACACAACCACCAGTCAGCCAGAACACACAACCACCAGCCAGCCAGAACACACAACCACCAGCCAGCCATAACACACAACCACCACGTGGCCAGAACACACAACCACCAGCCAGCTAGAACACACAACCACCAGGCAGCCAGAACACACAGCCACCAAGCAGCCATAACATACACCCACCAGGCAGCCAGAACACACAACCACCAGGCGGCTAGAACATACAACCACCAGGTGGCTAGAACACACAACCACCAGGCAGCCAGAACACACAACCACCAGGCGGCTAGAACATACAACCACCAGGCGGCTAGAACACACAACCACCAGGCAGCTAGAACACACAACCACCAGGCAGCCAGAACACACGGCCACCAGGCAACCAGAACACACAGCCACCAGGCAGCCAGAACACACAGCCACCAGGCAGCCAGAACATACAACCACCAGGTGGCCAGAACACACAACCACCAGGCAGCCAGAACACACAGCCACCAGGCAGCCAGAACACACAGCCACCAGGCAGCCAGAACATACAACCACCAGGCCATCAGAACACACAACCACCAGGCAGCCAGAAAATAGCCGCTGTGTCATTGTGCAATAATCAAACTGCAAGGCTTTAAGGGCACAACACAAATAGGCAGAAGCAAATGTGCATCCGAACAAACATCATCTTCATAAACTTATTGTGCATAAAATAATCATGTATATTTTAAATGTACTATATAACATCTCTCACAACAGGCATTCACTAATACTATACAAACATGAAGCTGATATTTGTCTTTTACTGCCAAACTGCCACGAAAATTACTTTAAAACATAATATTTTCCTACAGTTAGGCTTGTAGATTTCTGAAGGTTGCAAACCAAACATGAATGTACAGTGTACTGATATTGTACCAGATATGTGCTACACTATGCAGCTTCACAACAATCCCTGTTGGTTTTACACATTTCAAAACGAATAGTTGAATTTCATATGCACTGCATTTTAAATTCCAGACATTTGAGTTAAGCTTAGCATTACTATTTCACATAACTCCATATGCCTTCGACGATATTTTCATTTAGTGATGTTGAAATGTTTCTCAAACAAAAATGAATGATCAGCAATGTACATAAGTCTAGAGTGACACCTTGTTTGTATGTAGAAGTGGAAACAACTGGCAACAGTGGAACTACACAACCTTAATGTGTGTTATGTCGCAAACAACAGTGGTGTTGTTTCTGACTCTAAATGTAGATCCACTGTCACACCTGTATTCTTGATGCCAAGACCATTAGGGACGGAATGTTTTGTGCTGTGTGATGACATCACATGTGTCCTCTCACAAAGGCACAGAAGACACAGCAAGACAGCCTGAAACAGCCATCACAGAACACTCTAAACATGCAGTCACGCACAGAATCCACCACAAAACATTCTAAACACAGTCACGCACACACACGCACGCACACAAGCACACGACATTATAAGGTGAACATCAAATCAAGCCCTCTTTCACCAGTTTGACACTTCGTTTTTCTATTTAGACAAGAAAGAAGTAACCTATTTTGGCCATCATCATTATTACCCAGTGACTGATTAGTATGCATCAACAAAATAAACAATCTGCAATTGATCTAAACTGACCAAACAAAATTGATACCTCAGAAACATTTAGAAATTCCAGATGAAATAGTTTGGCTAAAAATGGTGTGTTTGTGATGTGAGAAACTATGGACTGTGACAGTGAGAGAGTATTCATGCTGTATGTAGAGTAAAGGTTGGTATTCACCATGACGAAGCATGCAATGGCTACATATGTGACAGTCCACGCGAACCCCATGCTGTCGTACAGCCAGCCGCCAATGGTTGGTCCAAGGAAGTCACTGTAATGGCATGTCAAAAAGTTACATGTATTACAGTGTCAATGATATAGGACACAGTAACAAATACATTACAAAGACATACTAATGTCAGTGACATATGACATTGCAATTGTGCGAGGTCAGATATGAGATTCTAAGCAAAATTGGTGATTCAACAAACCCCAAAACAGTTACACATTTAGACAAGTATTGGCATTACATTTGCAAGTTAACATTTTAGTTTCTTGGGAGAGACCCCCAGAGAGAGAACGGGAAAAAGCGGAATGATTGAGCCTACCTTAGAGCGTACATGGACCGCCAGAAAGAGAAGGGAAGAGAGAGGAATGAATGAGCCTACCCTAGAGTGTACATAGACAAGAGAAAGAAGGGAAGAGAAAGGAATGAGTGAGCCTACCTACAGCATACACAGACCAACAGAGAGAGAAGGGAAGAGAAAGGAACAACTGAGCCTACCCTATAGCGTACACAGACCACCAGAGAGAGAATGGAAGAGAAAGAAATCAGTGAGCCTACCCTAAATTGTACATAGACCACCAGAGAGAGAAGGGAAGAGAAGGGAATGAGTGAGCCTACCCTAGATCGTACGTAGACATCCAGACAGTGAAAGAAAGGAAGAGAGGTGTGAGTGAGCCTACCCAAGGGCACACATGGATCCCCATAGAGAAAGAAGGGAAGAGAGAGGAATGAGTGAGATTACAACAGAGGATACATTGATACCCAGAGAGAGACAGAAAAAGAGGAATGAGTGAGCCTACCCTAGAGCATACATAGATCCCCAGAGACAGAAGGGAAGAGAGGAATGAATGAGCCTACCAAAAGAGCATACATAGATCCCCAGAGACAGAAGGGAAGAGAGGAATGAGTGAGCCTACCCTAGAGCATACATAGATCCCCAGAGACAGAAGGGAAGAGAGGAACGAATGAGCCTACCAAAAGAGCATACATGGATCCCCAGAGACAGAAGGGAAGAGAGGAATAAGTGAGCCTACCCTAGAGCATACATAGATCCCCAGAGACAGAAGGGAAGAGAGGAATGAGTGAGCCTACCCTAGAGCATACATAGATCCCCAGAGACAGAAGGGAAGAGAGGAATAAGTGAGCCTACCCTAGAGCATACATAGATCCCCAGAGACAGAAGGGAAGAGAGAATGAGTGAGCCTACCCTAGAGCATATATAGATCCCCAGAGACAGAGGGGCGAGAGGAATAAGTGAGCCTACCTAGAGCATAGATCCCCAGAGACAGAAGGAAGAGAGGAACAATGAGCCTACCAAAGAGCATACATGGATCCCCAGAGACAGAAGGGAAGAGAGGAATAAGTGAGCCTACCCTAGAGCATACATAGATCCCCAGAGACAGAAGGGAAGAGAGGAATGAGTGAGCCTACCCTAGAGCATACATAGATCACCAGAGACAGAAGGGAAGAGAAGAATGAATGAGCCTAAAAAAAGAGCATACATGGATCTCCAGAGACAGAAGGGAAGAGAGGAATAAGTGAGCCTACCCTAGAGCATACATAGATCCCCAGAGACAGAAGGGAAGAGAGGAATGAATGAGCCTACCAAAAGAGCATACATAGATCCCCAGAGACAGAAGGGAAGAGAGGAATGAGTGAGCCTACCCTAGAGCATATATAGATCCCCAGAGACAGAGGGGGCGAGAGGAATAAGTGAGCCTACCCTAGAGCATACATAGATCCCCAGAGACAGAAGGGAAGAGAGGAACGAATGAGCCTACCAAAAGAGCATACATGGATCCCCAGAGACAGAAGGGAAGAGAGGAATAAGTGAGCCTACCCTAGAGCATACATAGATCCCCAGAGACAGAAGGGAAGAGAGGAATGAGTGAGCCTACCCTAGAGCATACATAGATCACCAGAGACAGAAGGGAAGAGAAGAATGAATGAGCCTAAAAAAAGAGCATACATGGATCTCCAGAGACAGAAGGGAAGAGAGGAATAAGTGAGCCTACCCTAGAGCATACATAGATCCCCAGAGACAGAAGGGAAGAGAGGAATAAGTGAGCCAGAATAAGTGAGCCTACCCTAGATCCCCAGAGACAGAAGGGAAGATAGGAATGATTGAGCCTACCCTAGAGCATACATAGATCCCCAGAGACAGAAGGGAAGAGAGGAATGAGTGAGCCTACCCTAGAGCTTGCATAGATCCCCAGAGACAGAGGGGGAGAGAGGGAATAAGTGAGCCTACCCTAGACCATACATAGATCCCCAGAGACAGAAGGGAAGAGAGGAATGAATGAGCCTACCAAAAGACCATACATGGATCCCCAGAGACAGAAGGGAAGAGAGGAATAAGTGAGCCTACCCTAGAGCATACATAGATCCCTAGAGACAGAAGGGAAGAGAGGAATAAGTGAGCCTACCCTAGAGCATACATAGATCCCCAGAGACAGAAGGGAAGAGAGGAATGAGTGAGCCTACCCTAGAGCATAAATAGATCCCCAGAGACAGAGGGGGCGAGAGGAATAAGTGAGCCTACCCTAGAGCATACATAGATCCCCAGAGACAGAAGGGAAGAGAGGAACGAATGAGCCTACCAAAAGAGCATACATGGATCCCCAGAGACAGAAGGGAAGAGAGGAATAAGTGAGCCAGAATAAGTGAGCCTACCCTAGATCCCCAGAGACAGAAGGGAAGATAGGAATGATTGAGCCTACCCTAGAGCATACATAGATCCCCAGAGACAGAAGGGAAGAGAGGAATGAGTGAGCCTACCCTAGAGCTTGCATAGATCCCCAGAGACAGAGGGGGAGAGAGGAATAAGTGAGCCCACCCTAGAGCATACATAGATCCCCAGAGACAGAAGGGAAGAGAGGAATGAATGAGCCTACCAAAAGAGCATACATGGATCCCCAGAGACAGAAGGGAAGAGAGGAATAAGTGAGCCTACCCTAGAGCATACATAGATCCCCAGAGACAGAAGGGAAGAGAGGAATGAGTGAGCCTACCCTAGAGCATACATAGATCCCCAGAGACAGAAGGGAAGAGAGGAATGAATGAGCCTACCAAAAGAGCATACATGGATCCCCAGAGACAGAAGGGAAGAGAAGAATAAGTGAGCCTACCCTAGAGCATACATAGATCCCCAGAGACAGAAGGGAAGAGATGAATGAATGAGCCTAAAAAAGAGCATACATGGATCTCCAGAGACACAAGGGAAGAGAGGAATAAGTGAGCCTACCCTAGAGCATACATAGATCCCCAGAGACAGAAGAGAAGAGAGGAATGAATGAGCCTACCAAAAGAGCATACATGGATCCCCAGAGACAGAAGGGAAGAGAGGAATAAGTGAGCCTACCCTAGAGCATACATAGATCCCCAGAGACAGAAGGGAAGAGAGGAATTAGTGAGCCTGCCCTAGAGCATACATAGATCCCCAGAGACAGAAGGGAAGAGAGGAATGAATGAGCCTACCAAAAGAGCATACATAGATCCCCAGAGACAGAAGGGAAAAGAAGAATAAGTGAGCCTACCCTAGAGCATACATAGATCCCCAGAGACAGAAGGGAAAAGAAGAATAAGTGAGCCTACCCTAGAGCATACATAGATCCCCAGAGACAGAAGGGAAGAGAGGAATGAGTGAGCCTACCCTAGAGCATACATAGATCCCCAGAGACAGAAGGGAAGAGAGGAATGAATGAGCCTACCCTAGAGCATACATAGATCCCCAGAGACAGAAGGGAAGAGAGGAATGAATGAGCCTACCCTAGAGCATACATAGATCCCCAGAGACAGAAGGGAAAAGAAGAATAAGTGAGCCTACCCTAGAGCATACATAGATCCCCAGAGACAGAAGAGAAGAGAGGAATGAGTGAGCCTACCCTAGAGCATACATAGATCCCCAGAGACAGAAGGGAAGAAAGGAATGAATGAGCCTAAAAAAGAGCATACATGGATCCCCAGAGACACAAGGGAAGAGAGGAATAAGTGAGCCTACCCTAGAGCATACATAGATCACCAGAGACAGAAGGGAAGAGAAGAATAAGTGAGCCTACCCTAGAGCATACATAGATCCCCAGAGACAGAAGGGAAAAGAAGAATAAGTGAGCCTACCCTAGAGCATACATAGATCCCCAGAGACAGAAGGAAAGAGAGGAATGAGTGAGCCTGCCCTAGAGCATACATAGATCCCCAGAGACAGAAGGAAAAAGAAGAATAAGTGAGCCTACCCTAGAGCATACATAGATCCCCAGAGACAGAAGGGAAGAGAGGAATGAGTGAGCCTGCCCTAGAGCATACATAGATCCCAAGAGATAGAAGGGAAGAGAGGAATGAATGAGCCTACCAAAAGAGCATACATGAATCCCCAGAGACAGAAGGGAAGAGAGGAATGAGTGAGCATACCTTAGAGCATACATAGATCCCCAGAGACAGAAGGGAAAAGAAGAATAAGTGAGCCTACCATAGAGCATATATAGATCCCCAGAGACAGAAGGGAAGAGAGGAATGAGTGAGCCTACCCTAGAGCATACATAGATCCCCAGAGACAGAAGGGAAAAGAAGAATAAGTGAGCCTACCCTAGAGCATACATAGATCCCCAGAGACAGAAGGGAAGAAAGGAATGAGTGAGCCTACACTAGAGCATACATAGATCCCCAGAGACAGAAGGGAAGAGAGGAATGAATGAGCCTACCCTAGAGCATACATAGATCCCCAGAGACAGAAGGGAAGAGAGGAATAAGTGAGCCTACCCTAGACCATACATAGATCCCCAGAGACAGAAGGGAAGAGATGAATGAATGAGCCTACCCTAGAGCATACATAGATCCCCAGAGACAGAAGGGAAGAGAGGAATGAATGAGCCTACCCTAGAGCATACATAGATCCCCAGAGACAGAAGGGAAGAGAGGAATAAGTGAGCCTACCCTAGAGCATACATAGATCCCCAGAGACAGAAGGGAAAAGAAGAATAAGTGAGCCTACCCTAGAGCATACATAGATCCGCAGAGACAGAAGGGAAAAGAAGAATAAGTGAGCCTACCCTAGAGCATACATAGATCCCCAGAGACAGAAGGGAAGAGAGGAATGAATGAGCCTACCAAAAGAGCATACATAGATCCCCAGAGACAGAAGGGAAAAGAAGAATAAGTGAGCCTACCCTAGAGCATACATAGATCCCCAGAGACAGAAGAGAAGAGAGGAATGAGTGAGCCTACCCTAGAGCATACATAGATCCCCAGAGACAGAAGGGAAGATAGGAATGAATGAGCCTACCCTAGAGCATACATAGATCCCCAGAGACAGAAGGGAAGAGAGGAATAAGTGAGCCTACCCTAGAGCATACATAGATCACCAGAGACAGAAGGGAAGAGAAGAATAAGTGAGCCTACCCTAGAGCATACATAGATCCCCAGAGACAGAAGGGAAAAGAAGAATAAGTGAGCCTACCCTAGAGCATACATAGATCCCCAGAGACAGAAGGGAAGAGAGGAATGAGTGAGCCTGCCCTAGAGCATACATAGATCCCCAGAGACAGAAGGGAAGAGAGGAATGAGTGAGCCTACCCTAGAGCATACATAGATCCCCAGAGACAGAAGGGAAGAGAGGAATGAATGAGCCTACCCTAGAGCATAAATAGATCCCCAGAGACAGAAGGGAAGAGAGGAGTGAATGAGCCTAAAAAAGAGCATACATAGATCCCCAGAGACACAAGGGAAGAGAGGAATAAGTGAGCCTACCAAAAGAGCATACATGGATCCCCAGAGACAGAAGGCAAGAGAGGAATAAGTGAGCCTACCCTAGAGCATACATAGATCCCCAGAGACAGAAGGGAAGAGAGGAATGAGTGAGCCTGCCCTAGAGCATACATAGATCCCAAGAGACAGAAGGGAAGAGAGAAATGAATGAGCCTACCAAAAGAGCATACATGAATCCCCAGAGACAGAAGGGAAGAGAGGAATGAGTGAGCATACCTTAGAGCATACATAGATCCCAAGAGACAGAAGGAAGAGAGGAATGAATGAGCCTACCAAAAGAGCATACATAGATCCCCAGAGACAGAAGGGAAAAGAAGAATAAGTGAGCCTACCCTAGAGCATACATAGATCCCCAGAGACAGAAGGGAAGAGAGGAATGAGTGAGCCTACCCTAGAGCATACATAGATCCCCAGAGACAGAAGGGAAAAGAAGAATAAGTGAGCCTACCCTAGAGCATACATAGATCCCCAGAGACAGAAGGGAAGAGAGGAATGAGTGAGCCTACCCTAGAGCATACATAGATCCCCAGAGAGAGAAGGGAAGAGAGGAATGAATGAGCCTACCAAAAGAGCATACATGAATCCCCAGAGACAGAAGGGAAGAGAGGAATGAGTGAGCATACCTTTAGAGCATACATAGATCCCCAGAGACAGAAGGGAAAAGAAGAATAAGTGAGCCTACCCTAGAGCATATATAGATCCCCAGAGACAGAAGGGAAGAGAGGAATGAGTGAGCCTACCCTAGAGCATACATAGATCCCCAGAGACAGAAGGGAAGAGAAGAATAAGTGAGCCTACCCTAGAGCATACATAGATCCCCAGAGACAGAAGGGAAAAGAAGAATAAGTGAGCCTACCCTAGAGCATACATAGATCCCCAGAGACAGAAGGGAAGAGAGGAATGAGTGAGCCTACCCTAGAGCATACATAGATCCCCAGAGACAGAAGGGAAGAGAGGAATGAATGAGCCTACCAAAAGAGCATACATAGATCCCCAGAGACAGAAGGGAAGAGATGAATGAATGAGCCTACCCTAGAGCATACATAGATCCCCAGAGACAGAAGGGAAGAGAGGAATGAATGAGCCTACCCTAGAGCATACATAGATCCCCAGAGACAGAAGGGAAGAGAAGAATAAGTGAGCCTACCCTAGAGCATACATAGATCCCCAGAGACAGAAGGAAAAGAAGAATAAGTGAGCCTACCCTAGAGCATACATAGATCCGCAGAGACAGAAGGGAAAAGAAGAATAAGTGAGCCTACCCTAGAGCATACATAGATCCCCAGAGACAGAAGGGAAGAGAGGAATGAGTAAGCCTACCCTAGAGCATACATAGATCCCCAGAGACAGAAGGGAAGAGAGGAATGAATGAGCCTACCAAAAGAGCATACATAGATCCCCAGAGACAGAAGGGAAAAGAAGAATAAGTGAGCCTACCCTAGAGCATACATAGATCCCCAGAGACAGAAGAGAAGAGAGAATGAGTGAGCCACCCTAGAGCATACATAGATCCCCAGAGACAGAAGGGAAGATAGGAATGAATGAGCCTACCCTAGAGCATACATAGATCCCCAGAGACAGAAGGGAAGAAGAATAAGTGAGCCTACCCTAGAGCATACATAGATCCCCAGAGACAGAAGGGAAGAGAGGAATGAATGAGCCTACCAAAAGAGCATACATGGATCCCCAGAGACAGAAGGCAGGAGAGGAATAAGTGAGCCTACCCTAGAGCATACATAGATCCCCAGAGACAGAAGGGAAGAGAGGAATGAGTGAGCCTACCCTAGAGCATACATAGATCCCCAGAGACAGAAGGGAAAAGAAGAATAAGTGAGCCTACCCTAGAGCATACATAGATCCCCAGAGACAGAAGGGAAGAGAGGAATGAGTGAGCCTGCCCTAGAGCATACACAAGAAGAGAGGAATAGATCCCAAGAGATCCAGAAGGGAAGAGAGGAATGAATGAGCCTACCAAAAGAGCATACATGGATCCCATGACAGAAGGCAAGAGAGGAATAAGTGAGCCTACCCTAGAGACAGATCCCCAGGACAGAAGGGAAGAGAGGAATGAGTGAGCCTACCCTAGAGCATACATAGATCCCCAGAGACAGAAGGGAAAAGAAGAATAAGTGAGCCTACCCTAGAGCATACATAGATCCCCAGAGACAGAAGGGAAGAGAGGAATGAGTGAGCCTACCCTAGAGCATACATAGATCCCCAGAGACAGAAGGGAAAAGAAGAATAAGTGAGCCTACCCTAGAGCATACATAGATCCCCAGAGACAGAAGGGAAGAAAGGAATGAGTGAGCCTACACTAGAGCATACATAGATCCCCAGAGACAGAAGGGAAGAGAGGAATGAATGAGCCTAAAAAAGAGCATACATGGATCCCCAGAGACACAAGGGAAGAGAGGAATAAGTGAGCCTACCCTAGAGCATACATAGATCCCCAGAGACAGAAGGGAAGAGAGGAATGAATGAGCCTACCAAAAGAGCATACATGGATCCCCAGAGAGAGAAGGGAAGAGAGGAATAAATGAGCCTACCCTAGAGCATACATAGATCCCCAGAGACAGAAGGGAAGAGAGGAATGAGTGAGCCTATCCTAGAGCATACATAGACCCCCAGAGACAGAAGGGAAGAGAGGAATGAATGAGCCTACCAAAAGAGCATACCTGTATCCCCAGAGACAGAAGGGAAGAGAGGAATAAGTGAGCCTACCCTAGAGCATACATAAATCCCCAGAGACAGAAGGGAAGAGAGGAATGAATGAGCCTAAAAAAGAGCATACATGGATCCCCAGAGACAGAAGGGAAGAGAGGAATAAGTGAGCCTACCCTAGAGCATACATAGATCCCCAGAGACAGAAGGGAAGAGAGGAATGAGTGAGCCTACCCTAGAGCATACATAGATCCCCAGAGACAGAAGGGAACAGAGGAATGAATGAGCCTACCCTAGAGCATACATAGATCCCCAGAGACAGAAGGGAAGAGAGGAATGAGTGAGCCTACCCTAGAGCATTCATAGATCCCCAGAGACAGAAGGGAAGAGAGGAATGAGTGAGCCTACCCTAGAGCATACATAGATCCCCAGAGACAGAAGGGAAGAGAGGAATGAGTGAGCCTACCCTAGAGCATACATAGATCCCCAGAGACAGAAGGGAAGAGAGGAATGAATGAGCCTACCCTAGAGCATACATAGATCCCCAGAGACAGAAGGGAAGAGAGGAATAAGTGAGCCTACCCTAGAGCATACATAGATCCCCAGAGACAGAAGGGAAGAGAGGAATGAATGAGCCTACCCTAGAGCATACATAGATCCCCAGAGACAGAAGGGAAGAGAGGAATAAGTGAGCCTACCCTAGAGCATACATAGATCCCCAGAGACAGAAGGGAAGAGAGGAATGAATGAGCCTACCCTAGAGCATACATAGATCCCCAGAGACAGAAGGGAAGAGAGGAATAAGTGAGCCTACCCTAGAGCATACATAGATCCCCAGAGACAGAAGGGAAGAGAGGAATGAATCAGCCTACCCTAGAGCATACATAGATCTCCAGAGACAGAAGGGAAGAGAGGAATGAGTGAGCCTACCCTAGAGCATACATGGATCCCCAGAGACCGGCCGTGCTTGAGTAGAGAGCCATACCATTGTCCAGTCCAGCCTTCCTACAACACCAGGACACACAGTGACTACTGGCACTGGGGCTGGTTTCACACAGTATTAGTAATGTACGATGGAAATAATACAAAACATTTGTGTTTTTGACAAAGCACATGTAACTTGAAATAATTATATAAAACATGAAAGGCATTGCGATCAGTTGTATGCAAGAACAAACTATGACTATTTTGTGAATCAATTTACATATGAGAGCATAAATTTTGTTCAAAGGTTCATATGCAGGAATGTTATGGTGAAACCTCATTGTATCAAAATATACAGTACTGTCGTCCAGAAGGACTAACTCACTGCATCGCACAACTGTTTTGGTGAAATTAGGTGAAATACAAATTGACGTCATGCCTGTATTACTGCACCACATGGTTGAAAAAGTATCACTCTCAGAACTTAGGGTATATTTTGAAGGATGTTTAGCAGGATTAACAGATTTAGATAATCTGACAGGGGCTGCAGCATAAACGCTCCTGCTATGGCTCCAAGAGAGTAACAGCAATGAGAACAAAATGTTTACGCCAGACATACGACCTCTGCCACCTACATACGACCACACATCCATGGCCAGACGACTGAAATCAAGGAAAAGCTTTCTGCAAACAAGCCACCTAGAACCACCTGCGGCTGCATTGAGAGTCAACAAATGGCTCAAATGCCTGGCTTTCAACACATGCACAAACCTTTAAATTACAGCTACAAGTCAGGACTGATTCACCTGGAAGACATTGAACTGCCTTCGAACAATCCAAGAATTTGTGTGCAAAAAAGATTTCTTCTTTTTACTATAATATATGTTATTAAAGACGAGTGAGCACAGGGTAATATGGAGCTGAGCAAACTATCAATTCATACTTAAATGTTTGTGTTGAAGATCCAACAACTTAAATATCTATGTCCACATCAATACTGATCAATGGCAATACTTTAATTAGTAAAAATGGCTCAAGCAGAATTGTTTTTAAATATTCATGTCTGAAGGAACCAGTCACTGAAGAAGTACTTACTTGGCTGCACTGATGATCTTCACAAAGGTTGGAATCACAGCAAGACTAACAGCAACACCCAGAAGAATGAGGGCCAGCACATTCAGCCAGAGCTCACTGCAACACACCAGACATCACACAGCATAGAACAACACCAGACATCACACAGCATAGAACAACAGCAGCCACCACACAGCACAGAATAACAGACATCACACAGCACACAACAGCAGACATCACACAGCAGAGAACATCAGACACTACACAGCACAGAACAACTGACACCACACAGCACACAACAGCAGACACCACACAGCACAGAATATAACAGCAGACATGACACAGCACAGAATAACAGCAGACATCACACAGCACAAAATAACAACAGACATTACACAGCACAGAATAACAGCAGATGTCACACAGCACGGAACAACAGCAGACATCACACAGCACAGAACAGCAGACATCACACAGCACAGAACAACAGCAGACATCACACAGAACAACAGCAGACATCATACAGCACAGAACAGCAGATATCACACAGCACAGAACAGCAGATGTCACACAGCACAGAACAACAGCAGACATCACACAGCACAGAACAGCAGAGGTCACACAGCACGGAACAACACCAGATATTACACAGCACAGAATAACAGCAGACATCACAGAGCACAGAACAGCAGATGTCACACAGCACAGAATAACAGCAGACATCACACAGAACAACAGCAGACATCACACAGCACAGAATAACAGCAGATGTCACACAGCATAGAACAGCAGATGCCACACAGCACGGAACAACACCAGACATCACACAGCACAGAACAACAGCAGACATCACACAGCACAGAACAACAGACATCACACAGCACAGAACAAGACATCACACAGCACAGAACAACAGCAGATGTCACAAAGCACAAAACAGTAGACGTCACACAGCACAGAATAACAACAGACATGACACAGCACAGAACAACAGCAGACAACACAGGCACCTGATCTTGTCCTACATTCATCACTCACAGCCCAGACCAACACCATACCTCACAGGTCGACAGGTAAATGTCTCAATATATCTGTATTACCTGTCTGCACAAGATATCAGATATCAAGATATCACTTACTTGTAAAGTAGGTCAAACCCAAAGAGAGGCGAAGGCCCCAGCAAAAGCAGACCTAGCCCTGAGAATACAAAGCCAAACACCAGCATGACACCCGCATTGCTCTGAAACAACACACAACAACATGTACCTGCTGTAACTGTGGTCAATTAAGTAGTGCATCATTTGTACAATGCATGGAGACAACAGAAAACACTTTTTATATGGGACAGTCAAAGTGTCGCCATCAACCATCTTCACTTCTTCACTTCACTTTCCCATAACCCGTAAGGATCGTTGGGGCACCATTGATGACTTTCTAACCAGCTCTCTCCACGTTTCCCTGTTCTCGACAGCCCTCTGGGAGTCAGCGAACTCCATTCCTGTCCACTCTTTAATGTTGTCTTCCCACCTCTTCTTCTGTCTACCTCTTCGTCTCCCCCCTCTTACAGTACCTTGCAATATAGTCTTTGCAAGGCCAGATGATCGTGATACATGACCGTACCACTTCAATTTACGCTTCTTAACTGTTGTAAGAAGGTCATCACATGGTCCGATGGCTTCTTTGATCTTGTTGCGGACAGCTTCGTTAGTAACATGGTCTTTGTATGATATGCGCAAGATCTTCCGAAAGCATCTCATTTCCATGGTTTGTATCCTCTTCTGTAGATCTGCTGAGAGGGTCCATGTTTCACAAGCGTACAGAAAGATGGACATGACAAGGGAGCGCATCAGCCTTATCTTCGAACTGACCATGATGTTTCTGTCGTTCCATAAGGGTTTCAACCTTGTTAGTGCTGCTGTTGTCTGTGCAATCCTGGCAAGTATCTCCGGTTTGGAACCCTCATCTGTGATAATTGATCCCAAGTACCTGAAGCTTGTTACTGTCTGAAGTCTCTGTCCATTAACTTTGACCTCTGTGCTGATGCCTTGTGTGTTGTTCGTCATCAGTTTGGTCTTTTTGGCACTGATCTCCATGCCGTATGATGTAGATGTTTTTTCAAGGCGCTCCACTAAATTGACTAGTTCTTGTTCATCTCCTGCTAAGCCGTCGATGTCGTCAGCAAAACGAAGGTTGGTGATTGTCCTGCCTCCAATGCTGACAGTGCCTTGATGGTTTTCTAAAGCATCAGTCATGATCCTTTCCAGAAAAATGTTGAAGAGCGTTGGTGATAGTAGGCATCCTTGTCGAACTCCGACTGTTGTTCGAAACCAGTCTCCTATGCTGCTGTTGAAGGTTACTGCACTGGTGGCATTGTCATATAGGTGTTCAATGGTTCGGACAAGCTTGGAGCCAATGTTGTACTTCCTCATGGTTGCCCATAGGGCCGCATGCCATACCTTATCAAAGGCCTTCTTGAAATCTATAAAGACATGATACAGGCTTTGCTGATGTTGAAGGTGTTTCTCGCAAAGGATTCTAAGGTTGAAGATCTGTTCACTGGTGCTCCGTCCTGCTCGAAAACCCGCTTGTTCTTCAGCGATAATCTCTTCTGCCTGGGGTTTGAGTAGTATCTTCAACATGACTTTGCTCGGGTAGCTGATGAGGCTGATTGTTCTGTAATTTTGGCACATCTGTAGGTTGCCTTTCTTGGGAAGTGTTATGATCAGTGACTGAGTCCATGGGGTGGGCCATTCTCCTGTCTGCCAGATCTTGTTGCAGATTGTTGTAAGTGTGGTAATCAAGGCTTCTCCCCCAGCTTGAACCAGTTCTGCTGGTATGTTATCAATTCCAGCTGACTTTCCTTTTTTCAGAGACTTTACTGCAGCCTCCACTTCCTCACGAAGAATGGGGTAGTCGTCCTCTTCAGTAGTCTGTGTACAATTTAGTACTACTGGGTCTCCGTTGGTGTTGTGGCTGTACAATTCTGAGCAGTATTCTGTCCATCGATTGAGGATCTGCTGTTCTTCTGTCAGGTATTTCCCTGATTTGTCTTGGATAATGGTAGTTATCCCTTTCTTCACTGATGTCAGGTCTTTCACTATTTGATAAGCCTTCTTGCTGTTGTTCTTGCTCAAGCTGTCTTCAATTTCACAGCATTGTTCTGCTATCCAGTTATCTTTTGCTCTTCTCATATCTTGTTTAATCTTCTTGTTGACTTCTCTGTATTTTGCTGCACCTTCGGGATCACATTTTCTCCTTTTCAATTCCCTTCTTTTGTCACAAAGATCTAGGATGTCTGTTGTGACCCATGGTTTCTTTGTCCGACGGTGTTTTCCAAGGATCTCGTGGGCTGTGTCGGTCACTATTTTGTTGAAGGTGTTGGTCAGCAAGTTCACGTCGGTATATTTGTCATCCAGTATGATAAGTGGTGCAAATTTCCCACCTATCATTGCTTTGAATGCTTCTGCTACATCAGGATCCTTAAGTTTCTCAATGTCAAATTTGATTCTTGTTGGCTTTGGTTTGCTGATCCTCTTCAGGCGAATGTGGAAGGATGTCATCAGCAAGTCGTGATCACTTCCGATATCTGCTCCTGGAAAGCTTCGTGTCCTGGCAATGTTCACTCCTGTGTGAAAGCGCCGTTTCACCAAGATGTAGTCGATCTGATTGTGATGTTTTCCATCTGGGCTGTGCCAGGTCCATCTTCTAGATGTTTTGTGTGGGCCAAATGTGTTAGCCAGCATCAGCTCATTGTACATTGCAAATTCGAGGAGCCTGTGACCTCTCTCATTTGTTTCCGTGTTGCAGTAAGGTCCGCAAGTGTCTTGCCAGTTGTTCTGCGCATCCTTTCCCACTTTTGCATTCCAGTCTCCTAGTACAATAAGATTGTCTTTCTTTGGCGTTTCCTCTATGACTTTTTGCAGCTGGCCATAGAAATCTCCCACCTCACTGTCGTCATACTAAACTTAAAAGTGAAGTTTGTTCATACAACTTATTACTAAGAAAGATGTGCCACGACATGGCAAAAAGAGTTTATGTGGAGGCAGAATTATACGAATCTTGTTGCTAGTTGATGAACAGACAATTACACCTACGATTTCAGACAACCATATCTTACACTATATTTTTAGTACTTGAGGTCAGAAAATCAAAATATGGCATAGTGCTGCAAGTGTATTTGTGCATGGACATGGGGAGTCATAGAATAGGAGACATAGATACATATATAATGTGCTTTTGTATGATATATGAACTGTTGGTGATTGGTGATAATAAAACATGGATGTTATGGTCATCAGGGCTTCATATTTGAGGCGAGCGATCGCTCTCGCTCCCTATTGCTCGTGCAAATCAATAATCTAGGGAGCAATTTATCGCTTGCGTCAATTGTTAAAATTGCTTGCTGCCTGCAAGTGTTCGTCTTGACAAGTACTTTCTTGAGTATTAGATTCACTAGGAAAGTCTCTCCTCTTTATAATGCAGTGTTCGGGGTTCACATATTATCCATCATTGATGTAGCCCACTGCACCAAGATTGCAAGAATGCCATCGAAGCTATACTGGCCGCGCGGTTTATAGAAATGATCAAATGAGTGGACTAACGTCGATTTGTATTATGTGTAAATGTCACATAATGTTGTATGTCGAACTGAATAAAATACATGTATACGTGTACATTTATGGAATAGTTAAGGGATCAACAATATTTCACTACGATCCGATTGACCGACTATGCTGTAATGGGAATCGAAAATAATAACCTGGATCTGAACTACAGAAAATTTATATGAGTTAACACGTAGTGTAAAAGTTGATTAGACATTGAAAACGATAATTTTACTAATTGTTCCACTTCCTCTTTCAACCGCTCTGAACACATAAATTCACGACGCACATCTCCGGTACCATTTAACATTGATTCACTGTTTCATGTGCGGATGACAAATTCATATTTTTTGCGCACTGAGTTTGAGTTGTGCGTTTGGCATTGTGATGCAATGGAAGCATGCCATTTCACCCCAGTTTATTTTGGTGTTGCCTACTAAGCTGCATTTATGAGTTATGACTATACATGTAATTCTTATACGTGGCGTATTTGTGAATTTCAATTGCAATTTTCAAACCACCTAAACGAAGTCGTACACGAAACCAATCCCGGGAACAGTACACTGCCATGGCACAGCCACTGGCTTTGCCTAGGCTACGGCCTACAGTAATCGGTGACATGTTGCAATTCAAAACGGTTTCACCAATTGCAATCAGAATGTATGGGCTTTACTAAAGTAAACATTTATTTCTTTGTACAAAAGTCAGCACCAACAAGCACCATTTAAAATTTCATGGCGACAACGACAGAAATGGTGGTGCCACCATACAGTAAACAAAACAACTAACAAATCGCTCACCTAAATTAATTTGGTATATTTAGGCGAGCGATTTATCGTTTTGTGCATGGAAAGTATTCTTTTTGTAATATTTTGTTTTGTTAGACCCTCCGATTTACATACAAGTCCTAGATTTTCTGAGAATACCCGATTTATGTATAAATCCCCGATTTTCTGAGACCCTCCAATTTATGTATAAATCTTCTGGATTGGCATTTCTGAAACTTAACATGTATGGTTGTCACTCGTCCTTTTACAGCTGCCTTTTCTCCCTATGCAATGCCAATTCAGTAAGCTAGTGTGACATAATACAGTCATTAATACTGACCACCAACAGATTACAGATATTTGCAGTATCTGAGTCACTGACAAGTGTGTTAATGACACATGTCCATACTGTCAACAGATGACAAATATTTGAACCATATGACAGTCACTGACAAGCATGTTAGTGACACATGTCAGTACTGTCAACAGATGATTGATTGCTAATGTGAATGGTACTGACCACCCTGTCTGCGACGTGGCCCCACAGAGGGGATGAGACCGCGTAGAAGGCGGCCATCAGCAGGAAGATGAGTCCCAGGTACATGGGACTCAGATCAAACTGCAACAACAAACAACTTAACATATATGCATTTACAAATTTCCCAATTTTGAAATGCCAAAAATGCTAATAACATTGATTATGTAATATTGATTGATATATTCTTATAAAAAATTCCTGTAATGTCGAGAACGTCTAATGTAAAAACTTAATTTTGACTAAAGTAATTATATTCTTTGCAGTTCCTTTACCTACCACAAGAAACATACACCATAACTGATGATCTAATGCAGCTGATGTGTATAATATGAATTACCTAACTGCTATATTGTACTCTGTTTTCTCACCAATGAATTGTATAGTTGATGCATTCAGACAAACAGCTACTTATTGCTAGAAACCCTCATTACAGTAACTGGGATGATGCATGGGTTGAACTAGAAGTGTTATGGGAGTAGAGGGAGGGGGAGGGGGAGGAGGGGGAGGGGTGGTTGTAAAAAAAGGTATGACGTTTATTGAAATATTTGATAGTCAGGATGCAAATTAAATGTAAACACAACTCAAAACCGTTGTCTGCAATTAACCCAAGATTAAAAAAGAGTTCTAGATTCCATAAATCACACAAGAAATGGGAGATGAGAGGCCACAGGATTCTCCATCTGGACAAATCTACCAGAACTGATAATATAAGCACTCAGCTGTTGACAACATGACTCACCACTGCCAGATGGGGCTGCAGTATTGGTTCAATGACTGACCACACGAGGGCGCCGAGTGTGACTGCAACACACACAACAAGGATCGCAGGCACTTGCAGCAGACTGGCTAGAGGCACTGTAGCAAGGCCGTGAAGGTCTCCTGTGGAGAATACAGCTCATACACTCAGTCATCACGTGTATACATGCATGTATTAACAAATGTGTACACAAAATGGAATTTACTTACACTGAAGATGTTTGGGCCAAGTTTTATCCATCATAACTACCGCCTGTCCTCTCTATACAGCAGAGTTGGGATGGAGACTTTCTCGTGTATGACTGGCATCCACAGAGAAGTCGAGGCCCAGACCCATAGCCAGCTTTTCACAAGGGGGGTGATTTTTCCCAAACCAGACTCCGGGGGCTCCACAAGTTCATGCGGGCCATATTTTCTGAATATACTTCAGGAGGTGCCTCAAGTTTACATTGCAGTCATATTTAAAAAAAAAATATTCCAAGGGGCGCTACAAGTTCACACGGGGATCATATTTTCCCAATACAGAGGGTACACAAGTACTGCACACAAAGCATTGTCTACATATTCAATTGTTTCATAAAATAAGATAAGTAAAACAGTGATTAATTCCTGTAATTGTGCATTGAGATTGTAAGAAAGCATTTACACACACGTGTATATATATATAGATATATATATATATAAATATATATATATATATATACAGTGTATATATATGTATATATATATATGTGTATATATATATATATATATATATATTACACACACGCACGCATGCGTATGCACACACACACACACACACACACATACACTACATCACAAAAGTGTAAAGTGATATACATTACAGTTGTATTTATCAAAGTTCCAGGGTGAAGTATACATCAAACAAAAAATATTCAATTTAGAAAATATTTCATCAATATTGTTAATGATCAGCACCAACAACTGAAACATGAAAATATGCATACGTGAGGTCAAAAGTGATGTATATACACACAGCTCTAAAATGTTCTGCTTACAAGTCTTCATGTTGATTGCATAATGGCTTAGCAGCTGTCTGTACATTGTCTACTGCTCTGTCGCTGTTACCATCTTGCCACACATAAGGTGACTTGGTAACACCTGTCTCAAAAGCGTGAACCTCCCAATAATATGAAGATAATATTATATTCATAAACATGAACCCATTTTTCCAAAACTGTAAACCCCTTCTCAAAAGTGTGAACCCCTCAATAATATGAAGATTATATTATTTTCATAAATGTAAACCCAATCTTTCTCAAAACTGTGAAACCCCTTCTCAAAAGCATGAAACCTCCTCTCTAACACATGAAACCCCCTCTCAAAAAGCATGAACCCACCAATAATATGAAAATAATATTATTATTTTCATATTATTGGAGGTTCATATTTTTGGGAAATGGGGAATTCACAAAAAGGGATTTCATATGAACCCCCTGAACCTCCCCTAGTTATGGGCCTGAGGCCCTTAGTAGAGCTTCCATTAATCACATATGCATGCAAATACGACACTGTTACAAGGGTAAAGCCCCGTAAAGGCATCATGTTTTTACATGGCATTGTACTATCGTAGTATATTTTCTGAAAGACAGAATTGACTAACCAAACCGTTGTTGTGGGAGGCACAGGGAGCAGGCAGGCACAGAAAGCATCATGAGTACGCCTAGAGACAGGAATGGCAGGGCAAATCCTGAGACCTGAAAAAAACAAATAAAGCTTCACAAAATGAAGGCGAGACCAAAATGTCACCTACCGGGTTGGTGTTCTTATTTACCTGGTGTTCTTATTTACCTTACAATGATTCTCATTATAAGATTCATTTGGTTCCTGAATTATCAGATTTTCTTCTTCTACATATTTTATTAGTAACATACAGATCTGGTGATCCATGGTGCTACACATTTATATAGTAGAGCCTGGTTTGACGAGAATTTGCCTAGGCAGCTTTACATTGTTTTAACTTAGCACACCTACATCAGCTGTGACAGCACATATTGACAGAAATGAAAGGTCACCGGGGACATTATATGATTAGCATGACACTGGTTCATAGTGGACACCCAATGGCACAGTGGACATGAAGCTCTAACAAGATTCAATCTTCTGTGACCACTGGGCCAAAATGGGCAGCTGTATATAACAAGGTACATGATTTAAATCTAAATTTACAGCTCTTGCCCAGGTTGATTACTGTAATGAGCTCATTCATGTTCGGCCACTATACATGCTGTAGGACCCACCTGAAAGAGAACCCCTCCAATAGCAGGTCCAACCATGAAGCCAAGACCAGCAGACATCTCCAGAATACCAAATACAGTAGCAACATTGTTTGGGAAAGCATTCGCAGTGATCACAAAGCTGGCAGTGCTAGAGGCAGTGCAGCCTGCTGCTGCGAAGCCACGTACCACAAAACACATGATGATGAACAGTGTTGTGTTTTCATCGCTGCTTGGAATGTAGTCAAGAGTGCTGCAATCCAAAATTCATCATAACAGGCGTAAGGCTTGCAAATAAACAAAATAATTAATGCAGTGGATAATTATCTTCGCAGTATGATTCAACAAAATGAAAAAGTCTTTCAAAGGGGATTTGGGTTTTAACCTGGTCAACAGTTGGTGTGGAAGTGAGTTGCCATGTTAGATTAATATCACAATTATTTTAAAACTGGTGCATCAAAACACAATTTATCTGAATGGTGAAATAAACGGTTGACAAGAAGAATGACTTTCACCTCCAATACACCCATTTTTTTCAATCTTCCCATAGTGACAATTTGTGGTTGTAACTGGAAGCATTTTAGTTACTCAGTCATCCAATAGAGGAACCTCAACATCTGATTACTACTTAGAATTCAATTGTTACTTTTAGCTAGCAGTAATTTGTTTTAAAATATATTTTATTAACTGGTGATTTTTGTAGTTACTTATCTGGTTTTACTATTTTAACGAAGTTCTTGTATGAATGTTTTACCTATTTCTTTTAACTACAAACATATTTTAAGTGTATATTTAGCACTCAAACTATTTAAAGATAACACGTTTTTTTCAGAAAATAATGTTATATACATGTAGTATAAACTACAGTGTACATCTACTCAAACATCTTGACCAACATCTTCACCACCCAAATGTATTTTAATGAACCACATTTTTAAAATATACTTTGCCCAGTGGGGCATAGTAGTAACATATATGATTTGACAAACGTAGTATGTAAGCTGATAAAACACAGTAAACGACAATAGGTAGAATTAATAATTGTTTCACTTCGTCTTTCAACCGATCTCGACCGAAGCATAAATTTATTAAGCACCACTTAACATTGATTCATCGTTTCATATGACAAATTCGTATTTTCGCGTACCGGTAGAGCCTTGGTTTGGGTTAGGAATTTGGCATGTAAGTTTCGCGTCGCGAAAACGATTAAATTTATGATGTGATGAAAGCATGTCATTTCACCCATTGTTATGTTGGTATTGCATACTAAATACATTTAAAACTGTTTATCTGATTCTTACTCAAGGCGTATTTGTGAATCTCGATTGCAATTTACAAACCGTTGAAGCGACGCCAGCGACAGCAATTGACGTCGGCGACAGTGCAAAACAAACAACACGGTGATACTCATCCATTGACATTGTTCACCTAATGTTTCTTGAGAATTGACAAAGCAATTTTAAGTAGGTTTAAGCAAGCCCATTTGGCATTTTCCCCTGGCGGCAGAAAATCGGGGTCCACAACCAACTGCGTTATATCCAAATCCGCGTAATAACGGGGCACGTAATAACGAGGCGCGACTGTAAAAGCACATAATTAACATTTAATTTATTCTCTTGTATTAATGCAACACTATTGTGCAGTCATTTATTTGTTGCATATTGTTACCATTTACGTACTGGACTATTTTAATATATTATGTGATACAAGATTTTAGGTGCTACAGCAGTTTTTTTCTCATGCAGAATATTATAGTTTTTGCTAAATATGCACTGTTGTTATTAGTAAACATGAACAGTTTTTGTCTAAGTGTGCATGATAATTCAGCATAATTTCCTTTTGGTCAGAATATTAAAATTTTGCAGAATTCTTTTTAACACAATAAAAGTTGGTAAACGCTATCTTGTTTCTTACAATTATTTACATTTTTCCTTCTACACAAAAAAATGCACTAAAACATATTTGTTAGAAACATCATCTAGGGTATTGTATAGATCCAGGTGGGTGCCATAACAAATCACTGGGTTTGTAGTTTTCAGGTGGGACAAGTATAGTTTTGGTGGGACAAGTAAGCATGACTCGTTACTTGTCCTACAGGACAAATGCCTTCTAGGAGTTGTTGTAGAACCTTGGCTCGACACCAATGCAGCCATCACAAATTCCTCAATCTGCCTAGGTAGCCTCAGCCTCAGCGACCACATCATTTTGTCAGGTGTTGAATTTCTTCCTGGGTGCAGCTCTAGTTCGTTTAAATTTTAATACACTTTTTTATTGAAATTTATTTGGAGGTTTTAAAATCGTGATTATTCATTCTCACAGCAAGATCATTCTATACTTTGTCTAGGTAGATCATATCCGCAACTGCCTTACAAAAGGTAAAAGTTAATTAATATGCACCTGATCAGCAAGAGACTGTTATCTTGTGCTCTATATAAAGAACCAGACCATACAAATTATCAGGGCTCTACACTAACTCCAAGAAGGCACTTGTCCTGTAGGACAAGTAGTGGGTCGTGTTTACTTGACCCACCAAAACTATAACTTGTCCCCCATGAAAACTAGAAACGCATTGGATTACTATGCCATGATATAACACCCACCTGGATACACTGTATATATAATATCCATGATGATTTTTCTAACAACTATATCTATGCATTTTTAGAGTGTAGCAGGAAAAATGTCAATAATTCTAAGAAACAAGATATTGTGATAAAAAGTAATTCTGCAAATTCTGAACAAAAAGAAATAAATGAATTTCAGTGCATGCTTAGACACAATTTTTGTCATGTTTACAAATAACAACAGTGCATATTTAGCAAGAACTAAAATATTCTGCAAAGAACAAACACTGCTTGCACGGCTAGCAGTCCATTACGCAAATGGTAACAACATGCAATAAAATAAATGATTAAAAAGTATTGCATTAATAAAACAGAATAAATTAACTGTTAATTAAAGTGCTTTTCATTATGACCTATGTATAACAGTACGGTGAATGCAACTAAATTGAACAATTATTCATGCTTGCAACTATAGGGCTTAGGGTTGCTGCTGTAGATATCAGCATACTTGCATTAACATATAGCAGTGATATGATTGTACTATGTTGCGTTAATATGTATAACAAAACATGCTAAACATAATATAAATACGCATAACTTTTGCAGTTGCGCTGAAGCCGAGTGGTGTTAGGGCTTCCTTAAGCCATTTCACTGGCGTTTGTTACGATTGCGATCTGTTTCTGACATTAGATTCAAATTTTATGCGTTCCTGTGTAGTAATAATGTTAAACATTCAAAACATAAAATGGGCATATATGTCAGAAGTGTGGCTACGTAAGGGGGCATTTAAATAAGGAACGGTGACAGTGCGTCCATGTTTTCAACGGAACAGCGTTGCTGTCCTAGACCTAGTGGGTAAGCTAGTTTATAAAATACTACATGCGCCATCTGATGATTACATAGGTAGTTGTCGCATGGAGGAAAGAAAGCGGTGACACGCACTACATCGAACAAAATAATAGATTATTAAAATGAATAGTACGTTTTATACTGCAACGGCATTAACTTGTCTGGTGGGACAAGTGTCCAGGATTATGTACTTGTCCTACGCTGGTAGCTACTTGTTCCGGATAAGTGTTAATGTCAAGCCCTGTGAGGTATCCTTTTCTGTACAGTTTGTATGTCACGACTAAAGTTTAAGCTCAGTATTATGTATATAGTTACAGTGGAAAACATATTAACCAAATGCAAAAATATTTCACTGAAACAAATGCATCACATTTGTCTAATAAGTAGAATCTAACGTGGAATGCTGTGATATGACTTACCCAAAAAGGATGATGCATCCACCACCAAAGAACTGCCCGGCCAGAAAGAAGAAGCGTGCTCCAACAATGGGCAACTGGAATGAATGTTATACAGTGTTACTTGTTAATGAGGTCAATGTTATCTAACAGCGGGCAACTGGAATGAATGTTATACAGTGTTACTTGTTAATGAGGTCAATGCTATCTAACAATGGGCAACTGGAATGAATGTTACACAGTGTTACTTGTTAATGAGATAAATGCTATCTAACAATGGGCAACTGGAATGAATGTTACACAGTGTTACTTGTTAATGAGATCAATGCTATCTAACAATGGGCAACTGGAATGAATGTTACACAGTACTACTTGTTAATGAGATCAATGCTATCTAACAATGGGCAACTGGAATGAATGTTACACAGTGTTACTTGTTAATGAGATAAATGCTATCTAACAATGGGCAACTGGAATGAATGTTACACAGTGTTACTTGTTAATGAGATAAATGCTATCTAACAATGGGCAACTGGAATGAATGTTACACAGTACTACTTGTTAATGAGATCAATGCTATCTAACAATGGGCAACTGGAATGAATGTTACACAGTGTTACTTGTTAATGAGATAAATGCTATCTAACAATGGGCAACTGGAATGAATGTTACACAGTGTTACTTGTTAATGAGGTCAATGCTATCTAACAATGGGCAACTGGAATGAATGTTACACAGTGTTACTTGTTAATGAGATAAATGCTATCTAACAATGGGCAACTGGAATGAATGTTACACAGTGTTACTTGTTAATGAGATAAATGCTATCTAACAATGGGCAACTGGAATGAATGTTACACAGTGTTACTTGTTAATGAGATAAATGCTATCTAACAATGGGCAACTGGAATGAATGTTACACAGTACTACTTGTTAATGAGATCAATGCTATCTAACAATGGGCAACTGGAATGAATGTTACACAGTGTTACTTGTTAATGAGATCAATGCTATCTAACAATGGGCAACTGGAATGAATGTTACACACTGTTACTTGTTAATGAGATAAATGCTATCTAACAATGGGCAACTGGAATGAATGTTACACAGTACTACTTGTTAATGAGATCAATGCTATCTAACAATGGGCAACTGGAATGAATGTTACACAGTGTTACTTGTTAATGAGATAAATGCTATCTAACAATGGGCAACTGGAATGAATGTTACACACTGTTACTTGTTAATGAGATAAATGCTATCTAACAATGGGCAACTGGAATGAATGTTACACAGTACTACTTGTTAATGAGATCAATGCTATCTAACAATGGGCAACTGGAATGAATGTTACACAGTGTTACTTGTTAATGAGATAAATGCTATCTAACAATGGGCAACTGGAATGAATGTTACACAGTGTTACTTGTTAATGAGGTCAATGCTATCTAACAATGGGGAACTGGAATGAATGTTACACAGTGTTACTTGTTAATGAGGTCAATGTTATCTAACAGCGGGCAACTGGAATGAATGTTACAGTGTTACTTGTTAATGAGATCAATGCTATCTAACAATGGGCAACTGGAATGAATGTTACACAGTGTTACTTGTTAATGAGGTCAATGCTATCTAACAATGGGCAACTGGAATGAATGTTACACAGTGTTACTTGTTAATGAGATCAATGCTATCCAACAATGGGCAACTGGAATGAATGTTACCCAGAGAAGTTGAGATGACATTGGAATGAATATGTCTGCCAGGGGGTGAAGTGTAAAGCACTTTGAGCATAAGGACTGGATACCATGCTATATAAGAATGTACATTTTTTAAAGGGGCTTTGTGCCACTAATATTTTTTTCAGACTAATCTTTTCATTTGTTCACAGTCCATTTCACAGCGTGAGCGCATTCATAAATTAAGTGCAGCAAAATCCTTAAAATAAATTGTTCTTATCACTAACTGAGTGTCTTACCAGTTTGCCAAAGATGGGAGACGTGATGAACTGGACTAAGGCAAACATGCCAAATATGACCCCACTCATTGTGTCACTGACACCCTTCTTGGCCGCCTGCAACCAATGCAGTGTCAAATTATAAAGTATGAATAAAGTGTGAAAAGCTGCCATAAATAAAACTTTTAAAATAATAGTTATTAACAATTTGAACACATAGTTCATGTGGCCTGTAGACAAAACATTAATTTATGAAACATCCAAGGTGAAATTAAATGACCAGTGAGAAAATGTTCACTGACAATTGACAAAACATTTGTTTACCATGTGCAAATATTTAAGAATGTAATAGATGTAGATTTTTTTCTTGGGCATACATTACAAATTGTATAAATATTTGAAAGTGTGCATTATAATTATTGTTGGATATCATATATGATGTGTGACATGAAAAACATTGTTGACAGTTTACAAACTAGTCTCCGGACAGGCTACTTGAACTCTGGGGTTTACTATCAACTACAGCATTGAATAAAGCTCCCTCCTCAGTTGACTTGGCCCATCACAAATAAAGCTCCCTCCTCAGTTGACTTGGCCCATCACAAATAAAGCTCCCTCCTCAGTTGACTTGGCCCATCACAAATAAAGCTCCCTCCTCAGTTGACTTGGCCCATCACAAATAAAGCTCCCTCCTCAGTTGACTTGGCCCATCACAAATAAAGCTCCCTCCTCAGTTGACTTGGCCCATCACAAATAAAGCTCCCTCCTCAGTTGACTTGGCCCATCACAAATCAAAGTTGTGCATATTAAAATTTGTACTGTGTGAATCATTTTAAGTAATATGTGTAGTCAGTTTAATAAGTGTCATTTTGTAAAAAAACGAGCGAAAAAAATCAGTCAAAAAGACCTTTAAAACAAAGAAATTCAAACCTCATCTGGGAAGAAAGGAGCAAGCACTGACAGACACATGTTGGATGTGAAGTCAACAAGGGCAAGAGCAAACAGCAACATCTTCTGCCTCTTTGATGAGTTCCACAGCGAAAACGGAGCCACTGTGCTGACATCTGGGGGTAGTATGTCTTGGTTTGACGCATCGTAGGAAAATGAGTCTTTCTGCATTGACACTGATGACCTTGTAATGGAGTCAACCTGCTGGTGACACGAGGAGTGGAAGTCACCCTCAATGTGGGCATCATGTGGGATGGCAGCGATGTCACCAAACAAACTGTCATCTTCTTTCTGTGGCATGCCAGAGGTTGAATTCACTCTGACACATGACTGGCGTCATGTGTCCACCTCTGAAACATTAACACTCATTATGACCCATGTCACAATGCTCTGTGTGGTACCCTACTCCTTAAAAACATGTTTATTTATACAATATAGCTTGAATAACATTCTTTACATTATTAGCAGATGCTTTATGTTAAATGTGTCTTTTGCAACATGCATACAAAGCATCAAGTCAATACAAAGCATCAAGTCAATACAAAGCATCAAGTCAATACAAAGCATCATGTCAATACAAAGCATCAAGTCAATACAAAGCATCATGTCAATACAAAGCATCAAGTCAATACAAAGCATCAAGTCAATACAAAGCATCAAGTCAATACAGGGGTTAGAGTTTTATCGGCAAAAATATGTGTTTGCCAGGACAGTCAGTTAAAAAAGGCAAATGTACATTCTTACATAGTGCTCAAAGCGCTTTACACTTCACCCCTTGGCAGACCTGTTCATTCCAAGGCCATCTCAACTTTTCTGAGAAGCATTCAGCTACGCTGCAATTGCGCGAAGACTATTCGTTCACATTTCCACCACCGTCTGTATTGCCAGGTACTCATTTATACAGCTCAGTGAACTGTGAACGTGGGGTGATCAAACTTGCCAAAGGTTCGAAGCGACCGCAGCGGGATTTGAAACCGGGTTCTCTCGATTGAGAGTCCGGCCTTCTAACCGGTATGCCATCACTGGTAAACAGGTGTCTTACAAGTTTTTGCTGGTCAAACAAAACAAATCTGCTGGAAACTCAACAAACATAGAAAAAATGCTGGCATAATTGGCAAAAGCCCATAATGGTAATAGTAATACTAAAAAAAAACAATAAACATATTTTTCAAGTTTATTTTTAAATGTTGCCAACACACCAGTTCAAAATTCCATTTTATTGGCAGTTCTAAGCAGACCTGGGGCAGAAGTACTCGGTATTCGTGTACTCATGTACTTGAGTACATTGTTGAAGTACTCATATTCGTACTCATATAACTTATGGGTCATGTACTCGGTCTTATACACAATGTACTCAGATTTTAAGAGTACATTATGAGTACATCCGAGTACTTTCTCAATATATGCTGTGAAACAGACCTGGGGCGGAAGCACTCAGTACTCATGTACATTCTTGAAGTACTCTTACTCATACTCATATAACATATGGGCATGTACTCGTACTCATACTCAGTTTACTCATATTTGTACGAGTACATTACTTTATCAATATATGCTGTGAAAATTTATTTATTTGCATTTAACAAAATGAAACTTTCCTGAAGTATTTGAATGCTCAACTATTTTTTTAAATACTTTGTTATTTCTTATTGATTACCCCCCTTACCATCCATACACATAGTACATTCTCCAATAATTATGACTACGATACCCAAAAAAGGCAACAGGCAGTATCTTTTCCTAGTCAGAAACAATTGCAAACAAACAATTGTAGGCTGCCAGTTCAGGCCATAATCCATTTGTTTAATTAAGCCACCAGGACTTCCATAAAAGGTCAGTTAACCCACCAGTTAGCCATGAAATGCCTTTGATGCAGTCAGGAGACCATGCCACTTGGCACTGGCTGACAGTGCTAACTGTTAAGAACTGCCAGCTGAGTCTTCCTCTGTAGAAGTAAGGCGACCCAAGTCAGACTGCCTCCTACACCAGTATAATCTGGTGCCAGCAGTCTGGCTAAAACGTTGGGGAAGGCAGTGTTAGTTGAGTAATTTTTCATTCTTTTTTATATCTAGGACACAATTACATTCATAAATAAAAATTTTACTCACATAAACTATGATTATTAGTACATCATTTTATACCAAGATAATATATATAGCATGCATATATAATTATATCTACCTGATTCAAATAGGATTGGTAAGCTGGTTCAACTAACACTTGGTGTGGGGTAAGTTGAGCTACAGTATAGTGCAAGTTGGGTAAATGCTTTATTTGTACAATTTACGTAACTCAGCCAACACGTCTACCTAATGGGTACAACATATCTCTGACAAGTCTACATGCATAATTAATAAGTCGACACACTTAATTAATATAGATTTATAGGTCAATCGCTACTAGTGTAACTAACTGTTAATATGTTGCCTTGTAGCTATCCGATGTCCCATTTTTTTCGAAAAAATTAATTCCTTGATGTATTTTGGGGTAAAGAACACTCCTTTTCATTGTTTATCTGGTACTTAACTAACCCACCCTTGGGTGGCTCAATTAGCCCCGTTTCAACAAATAAACTTTTTTAATTAGTTTCTCATTAATGTGTGAAGTGATGTAAATAATCTTCTTCCATGTATATAGTTAAACCATTTGTGAGTGCACGGATAATAAAGTCTGGTCACATGTGTTGATTGTTTACACACCAGCATGCCTTAATCACAATTACCAAGTTTCGAAAAACATCAAAAAACATACTTTTAACTCGCATTTTTTCACCATTGTAACAAATAGCATTTATTGTACATCAATCACGTTCTAATAACATGTTCAATCACTGGGTGGTAGGGTAAATGTGCCGGTTATCGGAAAGTTAGTGGTATTAACGGACAGATTAGTTTAAATTGGGCACTAAATATATCTATATATATATATAGGTTTGGTTGCATCCACAGGAAGCATGATAACATACGCTACGGTTATGTTGTGTTACGCCATCTGGCGATAAGAAATGTACTATCCAGAATGAAATGTCCAGAAATATGTTTTTCCTAGTTACCAGACGCTGATTTCAGTGATCAGACTATATATGTCTGATAACTGACATGGGCCAAAGTGACGCTGTTTAGTTGTTTAAATAAGTTGCACATAACAATCCAGTGGCTATAGGCTATTGTTTATTGTGAAATGTTTCCAGTGTTCGGAGCGTAGGCCTACATAGGCCTATTAGTCGGTACTGGTAACCTATCTTATCAGACATACATTGGCCAACAATAGTCATATTTATAAAGGACAAATGGTTTATTTCCAAATGTAAATGTTCACAAATAATATAAACATTATTTGGTCATATGTAGGCCTAAGCATAATTATAATTGATACTGTAGCCGATGCCTACCCATTCGCTAATCAGACTCACTGGTGGATATGTCAAGTGAACTGTTCTTGTCTAAGGTAAAGCAGCTGGTGCAGTGGTACTCAAAATCTTCATCATCACTATCATCGTACCCCACAAAATACATAAGATGTGCTTTCCAGACACAAGAAACGTGGACTTTGTTGCGACAGCGTGAACACTGTAGCCCACTCTTGCTATGACTCGTTGTCCCGATACTTTCTTCACATACGGTGCATGCATTTCTCTTGGCACTTTTCTGTTGTGTTCAATCTCATTTATTGACTTTCTCTTGTATTTGTTTATCTTTGTCTGCACTCCTTGCTGTTTTTCTTCGTTTTTCTTTTTCTGCCTATCATTCCTCTCTTGCATTCTCTTCATTTGAGTTCATTTAATTTTCGATTCTTCTCACGCTCTTCCTTTTTTGTTTGTTTCTCTTTCTTGTGTTTCTTTTTTGTATCTACCCTTTCCTTGTATATTTGCCGCCATTTCTCGGATGTCACTGCACATGGGTATTTTTCTGCTGTTTTCTTTCTGCAGCCTGACACCACATCATTGTCACGGTAAAATGTGTGCATCGATAATGCTTGCCTGGCACCTAGTTGTGTGGTTGATGTAGAGGTGGACGGTGGTATCACACTTAGTTCTCATTGCTCCTGATTATCTGCTCATTATAGAGACTAGAATCATGCATGCATCGTGCGCTGCTTGTTCTTCCATTCCTGCTCCTTGAATCTTATGTCTTTGGCCATTGTTCACTTCCATTGTTCCTCTGTCTTCGGGACCCTGTCCGTTTTCTCTCTCGTCTCTTCGTCTGCTGTCATCTTCTCGTGTAACTCTTCTTTCTTTGGGCTCTTGTCCTCCGTTTTCTATCTTGTCTCTTTGTCCGTTGTCCTCTTCTCGTGTAACTCTTCTTTCTTTGGCCTCTTGTCCACCGTTTTCTCTCGTCTCTTCACCCGTTGGTCCTCTTCTTCTGCTCTCACTCTCACCACTTGGCTTGCGTTCTTTGTAGCATTGGTGATGGTGACATTGATTAACACCCAAAAACGTGGAAACAAATCTGCTTTCTCTGCGCTGCTCAATTCACCATGCGATAGTGTATTGTCTAGATTGATAATTTCCAGATCGAGTGTGACTGTCATTCCAGCAGGTATGTGAGTCGTGATAGGAGCTGGCACGTCTATCATGCAATTTGAGTAGTTGACAGCATCTGGGTTCCACGGGAAGAGCCCGTACACCTGGAAGCCGTTCCTGGTAGACTCCTTCGCCGCCACTCCTATCATCTTGTCAATCAGTGCCGCAAAGTTGACCCTCATCACATTGTTGGGGTGTTCCCTTTGGAACTCTCTCATGGTAGGTTTCCACGCGGACTTCAATGGCTTGAAGATGGACATGTCGGCGGGCTGTAGAATGTATGTCGAGTTCGGGACATGTATGTAGATGATAATGCGTCGCTTAGATCATTCCTCGGAGAGCATGTATGACATGTGTGATTTATGGCCACCTAGAAACAACACCACCAGTTTGGGAATGTTCTGTTGTACAAGGTAGGGGTCAAGGACGTTGACGATGTATTCGAAAAATGTGTCCAGTTTCATCCATCCGCTATTGGATAAGCCGATCGCCAATGTTTTTTTTGGGGCACTGATGCCACGACCTCACTAGGCGACCTTTGATAGGGATAAACAATCATCCCAGGCAGCACCTTGCCATCAGCGGAGAAGGTCGCCAGCACTGTCATGATGTCCTTCTTGTTGCCGTGTTTGAGGTCGTAAACATTCCTCCAACCTCTTGGGCCGAGCACCTTCCCGGACTTGGGGCAGAGAGAAAAACTTGTCTCATCAGTATTTAAGAAACGCCTTGGGTCAGCCATGATATTGGCGAAAGCACTACCTTCATTATTAGACAGGTAGTCTTTCGTTTTTTCAAACCACTTCTGAATCGATTCCTCTGTCACTGCTCTCATGCACTTTGGTTTGCCAACCACGATCTTGGGGGGTCGGCGCATGAAACTTCTGTACCAGGTTTCGCCTGGTCGGTTGTCACTAAATGGCGTCTTCCGCTGGTCATCTTCAACAATCTCTCTCACCAAATCCAACAGCTCACCCTTCTTCTGCGGGTATCCTGTCTTTGTCAGGTGCACCAGCCAATGCACCAGGTTGTCCTCCTCCTGAAAAAAAGGAATAGTTAATTAATTAAAATAAAATTAAATACACCTATGTCAATAGATATTGTTATAATTTGTAGGCAATGCAGCCTAAGGGTCATTAAAAAGTACACAACACTTGGGCATATGCCTCTCTTACTAGCATTACAGTCTTTTATTTATTGCCTACATTTATGTATAGCCTACTTTATATACCGACCTAATATATATATAAAATAATGATCAATTTATGTATATAGTACACATACGTATATATTTATATATATATGTATATATATATATATATATATATATATATATATATATATGTGTGCATGTACTATATACAAAAATTAATATATATATGTGTGTGTGTGTACTATATACATAAATTAATCATTATTATTGCATAGTAGGGAAATGTACACCAAAGATACGCTACAGAATATAACTACGCTAGAACCGCAGCATTATAATAGGCTGGATTAGTGTTTAGGCCTAGGCCTCTATATTTATAAGTGAAACTATATTGAGCAAAAGCATGCACCTACGAAGTTAGGACTGTGTCAGGACCACATTTGTGCTGCTCGGGTGACTTGCCCAGTAACTTGTCGCTTAGTGTTGACCTTGGCACTGAGAATTGTTCCGCCGCTCTCTGCACCCCATGTGCTGGGTATGACAGGCAACCAGGGCTGCCGCTCTCTGCACCCCATGTGCTGGGTACGACAGGCAACCAGGGCTGCCGCTCTCTGCACCCCATGTGCTGGGTACGACAGGCAACCAGGGCTGCCGCTCTCTGCACCCCATGTGCTGGGTACGACAGGCAACCAGGGCTGCCGCTCTCTGCACCCCATGTGCTGGGTACGACAGGCAACCAGGGCTGCCGCATTCTGCACCCCATGTGCATGGTTGCTTACTTGTATTTTGACATGATCTGTAGACACAATGCTTACCGATTTCAAACTGTAGCACATGTTTTGACATGTGCGTTCGGCGTTCTTCATGTAACATCACCCGGACACCAATATTATTCATCAGGTGGCGAAACCAAAGTGTAGAATTAAAGAAGAGACGCTAAGCTTGACATTAGTTAGCGCCACTCATTCTTATAGCGTTTTATTGTCCTATTCCAATCATTTTAAAATAAAGTGTCTGATAGATGGTACTGTCTGACAATAGGCACATTTACCATACCATGAAAACTGCCACTGCTGTGGTTTCCTGGGAAACAAGGGTGGCTCAACTAACCCAGTGGCTCAACTAACACTGCCTTCCCCTACAAAGGGGATTTTGAGCCTGTTGTATTGGCCTGTTCTAACCCTCTCAACAACCAGTAGTCTAAGATCTGAAAATATAAATTGCAAACTTCTAATATAAACAGATTACAAATTGCAACACTGCCTTTGTGCACCAAAACAAGACAAACTGAACTCATGCATCAGCATGTAAATTGGTCTCATGTGGTCTTTATTCAAAACAAGGGACAAACAAACTTTATTCAAATTGCCACATGTCCCCTTTGTTCCAGTTTGGACAAGTCTTCTCACCTCTACCCATTCAAATGATGTACATGTTTAGGGGGGGGGGTTATGTCTAGTCACTGGTAGACTAACTATAAAGATATTGGTTTAATGGGTGTTATTATATCAAAGAATGTGGTTTATGAATTGTTAATTGCAGTTAAGAAGGAACTCCAAACAAAAACTGATTTTATGAGTCATACCATGCCTGTATGTTTGAAAAGGGAGGGGTTCGTAAAAGGTAACAGTATGTTTGGGAATGGAAATGTGTAAAAAAATTTACTTGTACTTTTACTTGTACTCATGAGAATGTACTCATGCTCAGCTTTTAGCAATGCACTCGTACTCATCTATCACCAATGTACTCGTACTCATGAAAATGTACTCAGCCCAAGGTCTGGTTCTAAGCATGCAGTAACCCTAACGCTATATATTAATCAGTTGAAGTGGCAAACGTATAATTGGCAACAAGAATCCTACCTGTACTTCAATTTCTACAATTATGTCATTTAGTTACAGTGATAAAAGTACTAAAACTGTCTAAAAAACAAATACATTTTTATACAGATTTGTTAGAAGACTCACTCCAAAGTCACACAGGTTGTGGGCTATTCCAATGACAATGGCCAGCAGAGACGTGCATAATACTTTGAAAGTAGGGGAAGTGGGGCATATCCGCATGCTGAGGCATGTCAGAACTGTGTCATACAACAGCACCTAACACCACAATAAATGTCTAATCACATGATTTGATGTTATTATCGTATGCAAGAAAATATCAAATAATGCTTAAATTCAAAATGGTTATGTAATTTTACACAAATGACACACACTATACATGCAGACAGGTGGCTGATGCCATTGTAAACTGTGTTTTATTGTTGTTGCCATAGCACATATAAACTTCACTATCATAAATAGGGTTTACCAAAAAATTATTTATCTTCACCAACTGGTAGCATGGGGCATATCTCAATCGAGAGAACCCAGTTTCAAATATTCTTGCTGCTGTTTCAAAGCTTCAAAATTAGTTTTTTGCTTAATTCAGTTCACTCCATTGTATAAATGAGTATCTGGCTATAGACAGTGGTGGATATTTGAACGAATCATCTTCGCGCAGCAATTGCAGTGTGGCTGTATTTGTGAACAAGAGCCAGGGACGTGCAAAAGTCATTATCAGAACAAGGGACAACCAAAGATTTATGGTGGATGAGGAGTTCATTCCAGACCTTAGGCACAGTGACAGAGAAAGCATGTTTGCCCAAGTTAAGCTTAGTTTTAGGAATACAAGTTGTTGTGAAATGGATAATCTGACGTGCCTAGAGATATTTGAAAGATGCAAGACAGACAGACAGACGTACTTTATTTTGACCCATATACATATCACTCAACAAGTGAGTATGTAAAGCATACATATAATAATTATATAATAGTATACAATATTCAAATTTGGGTCTGGAAGACGCCCACTAAGGCTAAAAAGCCGCTTTCATAGGAGCCACCCAAGTATAATTGAAGACAAATCCTGGTGTGTAATAGTAGTATAAATCGGTAAACAGATTAGGAAGGCTTACAACATGACATTATACATGATTACAAATTGAATGGTTATTCATCCAAAGAGGTACACATAAAAGCTTATTCTTACTGGTTATTCATTCACGATGGCAAATATAACAAATTCAGAGTGTACATACAGCTACATAAGTGTGCAAATATGTACATTGCAAACCCGTGTAATCTGTTAGTGTAGATTTAGTTATTTACTAAATCAGATGCATTATTAATTGTATGTGGCAAGGTGTATCCGAGACTTTGTTTCGCAAATTCGTGTTCAACTCTGATTATGTGTATGTTGTATTGTCTACGTGTGTTAAAATTGTGAATGCTGTTGTTCTGATGAAGTGGTAAATTTTGAAGGTAGACAGGAAGTTTGTGTTATGTGCGAATTTATAATACAGTTTTAGATCTTGTAATTTTAATGTGTTCTATTTTTAATAATTTAAGACTTTTAAACAGTGGTTCAGTATGAGCGTTATATTTGCTTACACTAATAATTCGGACAAGTTTCTTTTGAAGTTTCTGAATTCTATCATATTTGTTACGCCATAGTTTAAGTGTGGCAGTATCAGTGTGTTGTACAATATGATCTTTATATTCAGAGCTAACAACCGTCTTAGTCTATTTAGAACACCCAACGTCCTTGAAAACCTGTGTGAAATTGTTTCAATGTGACTTTTCCAGTTAAATTGTTCATTCAAATTTATTCCAAGAAAATTAAATTCAGCCACTCTATCAACAGTAGTATTATCTATTATTAGTAATGGGGAAGTCACACTTTTTCTTCTGTCTGTTTTAAAAAAGCATATGGTTAGTTTTGTTTAGGTTAAGAGACAATTTGTTTAGTTTTAGCCATTCACAAATTTTTTTCAATTCGGTATTTATAACACATTCTACGTTTCCATTTTGGTCGTACATGGAAAATGAGTCAAGGGTACTTGAGAGGGTAGTATCATTGGCATAAACTATGAAATTAAACTTTTGACTGGCCTTGGCAAAGTTATTAATATATATAACAAACAATTATGCCTAGAATCGAACCTGTTGAAATATTAAGCATTTTCTTCTATTTCAATTTTATTGTTTTCTATTTGTTAATTTCTAATTAAACTTAAAACTACTCCTTTTACGCCATAGTATTCTAATTTATCTAGTAATATATTATAATCCAGGGTATCAAATGCTTTGGACAGTTCCAAATAAATATTTATAGGAATTTCATTTTTATCCATATGTGCCATTATTTTATCAGTTAATTCAAAGGCAGCCAATTCAGTGCTATGTTCCGTTGTAAATTATTGGTTTTCAAACAAGAGATTTTGCATTTTAAAAAAGGAATCTAGCTGAGTGTAAATTATTTTTTCATCTACTTTTGACATAACTGGTAAAAGTGATATTGGTCTGTACTTGCCGACTTGGGTATTATCAGGTTTAACTAATATTAATAATCATGAAGAAATACCATCATACCCACAACTTGTTTTTGGTTGCATATTATTTATTGTTTGTTTCTTCATCAATATATTCAAAATTAAGTGGATTGTTATACTGCTCATTCAGGTAGTATGCGAAAGTTTTATTTATAGGATTACTGATTTGTTTGGCTAGATTTGGGCCAATATTGGTAAAGAATGTATTAAGTGTGTTTGCAATAACCGTCTTGTTTAGTATGATTTCTTCGTTATATATAAAGGGTTTTGGGAAAGTGTTCTTTTCAGACAGAATATCATTTATAGTTTCCCATGTTTTTTAAATATTATTTTTGAATTTGTTAAAACAAGATTCATAATGCAGTTGTTTGGCTGTACGTTTACTTTTTTAAGTATGATGTTGTACGTTGTCAGATTAGTTCAAATTGCAAAATATTCTGGTGAATCAGGCTGAGTGAGTAATTTTGAGTGTCTTATATAACTTGTCTCTGTATTGTATTGATTTGAGCAAGCCAAGTGTAATCCATGCTGATTTTTTTGTGCTTGTATTTTTTTAATTTAACTATTTTACATGGCATGTGTTCGTTTCTTGCACACTTGATCGAGTCATGTAAGATATTATACTTTATGTTTGGGTCAGCAGAAGGTGATTGATTTAGTTTAACATCTGATAAGGTTATTTCATTTATGAATTTGGAAATTGCTTCTTGATTTTGTATGTTAATTTTAATATGTTTTGGTGATGGTTCTTTGTGGGGAACTGTATTTAGAAAGGTAAAATATGGCTGATGGTCTGATAATTGTTTAGTTAGAATACCAGATTTTTTTATTGCAGGATCGGTTAATTTACAAAACAGGTCATCTATTAGAATTCCATTACTATTTGTAATATAGGGGTAAAAGCTGTAAGATATTAATATCTGAAAAAATCACCAAAAACCTCTTTTTCGTTTATTTTAAGGTTTATATTGAAATAACCAGCAATAATGACTTCGCATTTTGTTTTATCAAAGGATGAGATAATTGGTGTGAATTCGCTAAAAAAACTGTTTATAATTTTCACCGAGATCTCTTGGAAGTCGATAAATATTCCCAATTATATCTTTTTAAGTGCCCACCACCAATTATTTTGATAAATTGTCCTTCCCAGTGTTGAAACTGATTTAGAGACAATGTAACTTTAAAGTTGAATTTGTTGTTAAAATAAATGACTAGTCCACCTTTATTGCTATGGGTTTTGCCATGTGTAATGCAATGATATCCCTCGATTTGTAGATGTGATAAATCATCGTTATCTGAAAGCCAGCTTTCCTGTAAGTGTATTAAACTAAATTTAAATTTTATCTGGTTAAGTTCCTTTAAGAAAGCTTCAATTTCGTTGAATTTTGCATTAATAGATTCTATATTTAAATCATTTGTTATTTCTTTCTGCTTGTAATTTAAAATTGTCAAGATCATAATAGGAGGAATTATGTATTGGTTGAATATCGTCATCAGTTGCCTCATTTATCTGTAATATATTAAATAAAGAATTCACGTTTGCACCTCCTTGAAATTGGGGAAATGATTTGTTAGCTAACATTCTTTAAAATATGCAGTAATAATCGACTGTCTACTATAAATGAAAAGCCTTATTTTCCGAAGTTAGCATTCTCCATTCTGTGTAGCATGTCACCGTATCTGTCATCATACATGTCTGTGCACCAATAACAGTAAACAAAAAAGAAAAAACAAAAACATTAGAAATGAGATGTATCGTGACCGGACGTATCCAGGCCGGTCCTCCCATTGGTATGACATCATGAAAACACTGCAAATAGTTATTTTGCATTACAAGTTATGTTAACCCAAAGATACATGTAAAAATAAATATGCAGTACCAGTGGAAACAAAAAAAAAGAAAAGAAAAAACCTGCAAATGAGTTTGCATAATTCCCATCTTACGAAAAATCAAATGCATTATTTAATACAGAAGATACCTGCAGAATAAGTATTAATTAACCATTAAGTCATTAGTAATGATAATAACATTACTTAACAATGGACTGCGCAAATACGCTGCATCAAGTTCGATGCACCAACTCATAAATGGTGCATCAAAGAGTAACTTTGATCATGTGGATTTCATTGATTGTTTTTATCAGTACTCTTCCGGAGTAAGTCCAGCAGTCAGCGATGGTTTTTCCCACTTCAATAGCCTGGTCTTATAGGCCAACGATGCTCGTTTTGCGGTCAAGTCTTCATTTATGAAGATCGCCTTGTTTTTGTCAAAGCTGTTGAGTGCACACTCTGAAAACCTCGTCCCGGGTCGCCTCGCTCCGGAATCGCACAATTATCTCGTCCTTCTTGGGGCCCAGGCGGTGGCTGCGCTCCAGATAAGCAACTCTCGGGAATGCCGTGGAAGCAGAGGTTGGGTCAATGAGAGTACTGCTCTCGCTTGTCCGCCTCCAAAACGTCCAACCTCTCTTCTAGGGCGTTAATTCGTTTGTCTTTCATTTCTAGCAGTTGTGTCATGTTAGACATCTGGTGCCCCATGACAGCCATCGTCTTGATCAGTAGCGGTGCCATTTGCTCCATCACGTCAAGAACAAGAGCTCAATGACACTGGTAGACTTGCCACGAGTCCAATCACCCTTCGCTGGCTTTGCATTGCCATGCAACAACTTTAACTGTTCTATTTCAGCCATGAAGCGTGTCTGTATTATGTCGATTATCGCATCGTCCGACATGGTGGAAGAGGTGCGACAAAAACAACAGGTGCAAAACAAACAGTGTGTAATGTCTGGCGTTCAGTGAAGTGTGACTGGAACCTAGGTGTGGCATGAGTGACAGTGCAGTATTTTATGGATCCTTTGAAACTTTCCTCCTTTTATCACCGCCAATGCTTATCGCACAAAAATAAAAATTAGCCGACCTCACAAATTACAGCATCACTGTCACAATGACCCTCAATTCAGACTCTCGTATCTCCCGCCTCCAACATACCAACTGGAGAACACAGGCACTCGCTGGTCAACCTGTCACCCGACCATGCCACCCAATCGCCATTTCAAGACCAGCCAAGTAGGGTGGTTGAACTGATTTAATAAGTAACAGGAAGCCAGTGTAACTTTATAAGTAGTGGTAGTGATGGTGAAAAACGAGGCAATGTTGTACTTGTTGGAGTTTAGTTAAGTCTCTTTTAGCAATGTTGTTTAGTAGTGAATTACAATAGTCAAGGCAGCTATTACTTAGTGCTGCTGACATTGTTTTAGCGGTAGACAAAGATGTGTGATGCCAAGTTTGATGGAGATCATGTATATGGTAGAAACATGATTTGCATACTAGAGAAATATGCTGACGAAAGTTGAAATCACTGTCAAAGACAACACCTAGAATACAAACGATATCTGATGGGGATGTATCACTGCCAAGCAGTTTAACTGGAAAATGGTTGATGACCCTCTTTCATTGTTGTGTAGTGGCAATTATAATAGGGTCAGTTTTATCTGGGTTAAGCTTCAGCTTACTTGATTCTATCCAAAACAAGATGTCAGTAAGACAATCACTTAAAGTCGAAAAAGATTCTTGTGCATTTGTGAAAGTGATATGTAAACCTGTTTGTCATCATCATACAGGTGATGACTGAGATTATGATTAGTCATGACTTGGCCGAGAGACGTAGTGTATTAACTAAACAGGATCCTTGCGTGACTCTGAATGAAAGGTGTTGTGGGAAATATAGTGTACCAGATATGTTAATGTTTTGGTGTGATTTGAACTACAGAAGAACTGTGTCAGAAATGCCAAAATGTTTATGGAGGAGTTGTAGACGGATTGAATGACCAATCATATCAACAGATCTAGTAAAGTGAGTGCTGTAACTTTGCCATTATCCATATTGTCAACTATATCATTGTGTATCTTGAGAAGAGACGTTTTGGTAGAGTGAAATTGTTTATAATCTGCAACTACTTTTCCAATACTTCTGACAGAAAACTGAGATTGGAGATATGACGATAATTCTTTAGGTCATCTTTCCACAAGAGTTTGTTTTTTAATAAGAGGATTTACGAGCTTGTTTGAACAACTCTGCCCTGCATTGAAAGGTTTATGATTAAGGTTTATTAATAAAAAAAATTAGTTGATTGATACAGTTGGCGATGATCTTGTACACTTTTAGTTTTTTGTGGCATAAATAACTAATATAACAGTGACATCGCAAAAGATAGTCAATGGAAGTACAACAGGTAAATTTGTACTTTAAATAAGAGAGTCAGAACAATGATGTATGAACGATAATGACAAGAACGCATATATGTAAAGAATTATTGTTTGAGCAAAGAAAACATCGTACAAACAATAATGCTTACCAGTGTGGTACTGATATTAAACATAAATTACAATACAACTAGCATCAGAATATAAAATTGGCTGATCTGACGTTTGAATAGCTTCAAATGCAATTGAGCATGCATTGGCATAGATACACATTTGTCTCAGCACACGTCAAAAATAATTGCACAAATCATTTTGGTATCTAACTATTCATTTTATTCAAATTATGTCAACCACTCATGGATTTAGATACCATGACAGGTAATTTTAACTAACAACCCTTGAAAATGACAATTCGTATTGCTTCTAAGATATCAAAAGAAACATAAATCACATGCATTTGATGGAACGTCTTTTCGACAATCGACATATTCACCATTAGGCGATTAACAATATGGCATTCCAGGTATCGTCAATTGACTGTCACCACCCAACTAAGTCTAGACTAAGTCAAGTTGTATAATTTTTCCACCGTCAAATATTATCCGCTTGGTTATGTGCGCATGCGCATATCTTGAAACACGAGCATTGCTAGTTATAGAGCGTATGATATGTATATATTTTTCATTGTTGGCTGTTGCCTACTAGTAGGCTTTTGTCGTATTGGTGCCTGTACATGCATAGCCATAGGCAGTGCAGTGCCAATGGCAGTGTTTAACCGTTTGTGTAGCCTAACGTAGATTGTAGTTATGTGAGTCTTAAGAATTTAGTATAATATTATATGGCTAATTATGGTGGGGCTCGGTCACAGAGGGTGACCTAGTGGCGGAGTGACCCCCACCGATACCATGTGAATTGTATATAAGTCAGTAGTGGTACAGATAGTACTGGTAGTGGGTAGCTGATAGGCATGATTTACTAATTATGTGTAAACACCTTTTGGGGGCCGGCATGCTTGCTGAGATTACTGGATGTATCTTATTTTGATGGTGTATGCTTGCCTAATTTCATGCTCCTTAATTAATAAATCTAAATGTCATTCTTTGGCCTATTTCAATCTACGCTGGACTTGTGTTGTTATTTTGCATAAATGAATTTATGTGACAGCGGCGCATAAAGGATTTTATGCGAGATGACAGGGCAATGAAGGCGATTTGAGGTTAGACCTTTTATGGTAGAGAGAGTATTGGCCTAATTACTCGCTCACGCGTATGGATACACCAACCACGTGACCTAGAGCCAGCCTCTCTCGATTTCCAAGTTAGCTTGTGTCGTTGTGAGACCTTTGCGCTGCAAATATTTCCGAATTTCTATTGTTACTGATTATTCATTATCGCTGAATTTGTTGATTTTATTGCAAGATCAGTTTTGTTGTTCGGTTTATTCCGATCCGTTTGAAAAATCCCACCCTCCCTCCCTAATATTGTGTTAACAGTTGTTACCCAGTGTTATCTAATAAATCAAGTGGTGCATTATGTATGGATACACTGTGAAACACTGAAGACAGAGAGGTAGTTCACAAAGTTTTTGAATTTTTTGACGCTTTTCCCTGTTATAGTTTGGTACATGAAGTTCTGCATTAACGCTTTCCCTCCACTGAGTTTTCAGTAGTGTACACATGGCTTTTAGTGCGGGTACTTTTTACGAGTACATTTGGGTGGCTGTTTGGCCCTACCTCTCGGTCTGATGTGTTAGTAGTTACTGGTTGACTAATGTCTAGATATGTAACACCTTTATACATTGTGTGTTGTGTTTCCATAATGTTCATTATGAATTGTTCAAGAATGTTGGGTGGTTAGCCCATTTTTTTTCATTTACCATGTTTGGCTGGGGGATCGAGTACCCCAGCCTTTCTGTTTGTACATATATATATGTATGGTTAATTCACGGCGGAGTGACCCCCACCGATACCATGTGAATTGTATATAAGTCAGTAGTGGTACAGATAGTACTGGTAGTGGGTAGCTGATAGGCACAATTTACTAATTATGTGTAAACACCTTTTAGGGGCCAGCATGCTTGCTGAGATTATTGGATGTATCTTATTTTGATGGTGTATGCTTGCCTAATTTCATGCTCCTTAATAAATCTAAATGTCATTCTTTGGCCTATTTCAATCTACGCTGGATTTGTGTTGTTATTTTGCATAAAATATTATATGGCTATCATCAATCACTATGTAGACTATGCCTATGTCTTATGACTTTATGCTGCGTTATATTATTATTAACGAATAATTGTAGTCATGAGGCTGAGCCAGTAACAATTAAGGTTCGAGTACATGTTACTCAACTTATATACTTACCATAATTAACGTCCTGATCTGCCTTTTGGCTTTACATCATACTATAAATTATTATTACTTTGTCAACATACCAACAACTGGCAACAAGCCACTTTCAATAGATCCTGTTGACTTTGGAATGCTATTCCCGACTCCGGAGTATTTACGAAATGTCCAAGACGAACCATGTGACTCACGCCTGGTCATGTGATATTTGTGGACGGGCGTATTCTTTTTGACGTCCGCGGAGCCACCGGAAGCGGAGAATGCGGAGAGGGATATGGACGTGTCAATTGTTAGCGATTTTTTCTTCAGCGACGATATACATCATTGCGTTATCACGTGTACAAAGCAAACAGAAAACTACACGTTTAATTTCATATTTTGTACAAATTCCACTTATCAATCTTTGTGCTAAGCCATGTTTAAAGTCACGTGACCGGAAACTCTCCGCTCGCGACATGCCCCGCAGGCGGCGAGGTCGGAACGAATACGCGGTGATGTTTGGGGGGGGGGGTAGAGGGGTAAGACCTCAGTTGACCTTCCTGTTTATTGTTTCACGAATGTAGGGCGTATTAAATTGCGATATGTGTATTTTAAAGAATTCATATGATGTAACATAAGTGCAATTGAGCAGGCATATTCACAGGCTTGTTTGTAGAAGCTATTGGCTGTGAAATGGTGCATTTTTTTGAGAGTTTAAAAGGCGGAGGGATTTATGGGAATGCTATGGGCCACGTGGGCGCATGAATACAAGGCTATTTTTGTCAAAATTGATGGGCATCGCACGTCGGGGCGTTTTAAAAGAGCTGGAGGTATGTGATTTTGATAAAACTTGGTCAGCATGTCAATGAGATGATGGCAGTTGCTGTGAACAAGTTTAAGACTTTAGTGGTCACGTTTTCTTATAATCTAACAAAACGTTAACATGGCCACCAATGCAATTTTCAACTGTGGTCTGACTCCTAGAGCGTCGGGCTTTCGGTCGAAGGGACCATTCCGTCTGGTGTCTATGCCAGGGGAAGTAAAAGACCCCATACAGGGAAATGGAAAAAACCTGTTGTGGACTCACAGAGTTGGTGATCTCATTCTCTAAACTATCATTATCAAATATTCTGACAAATGGATCCTACCAATTATATGAAAGAGAAAGAGTAGACGTTTTTAAGATAAATTAAACATTTCTTCATAGATTGTAGTTAAAATACTATAATATACCAGATAAAAAAAATAGTTTTTCATTTATTTGGTTATGTTACAAGTTTTTTTTTGTAAATGCGAAAAAAATAGCCACTAAAACGAAGTTTAATCGTTTTGAAAAACTCTCCAAAGAAATAAATGACATACATATAAGTATGACAATGTAACCGATAAATTTAATTACGGCAGATTTTTTTTAACATAAACCAATTATGTCTTCTACACCACCATGAACGAATTAAGCAAAAGTTGAATGACAGCCTAAAGTGGCAGTGTATTTTTGACACAAACCCTTCACCAATCGTAATTTACTGCTGTATTACGTTGCGTGCACGTAAGACACGTTTATATGTAAAATTACAACGTCGTTGTTGACGTTTTTCTCAAACAATATTTTAAATATGATTTCCTGGTTATTAATGAAAACACAATCTCAACAAATGCTTGTTTTTGTGTTGAAATTTACAGTTTTTCACTGGCATTTTATGTATTGTTGAAAAAACATAATGGCCATGCATTTGTAATATTGATCATGTCGACATGTCCCCGTAATTTGCCGCCACAATAGTCCATGAATCTGAACTTGTAACGTGTTGTCGTCTATGGTATGAAGTTATACGTACTGTCGTCTAGTTAATAATTTCGTGTGGTCGCGATGGTTGACTCATCTCGGGTGGTCGCGATGGTTGACTCATCTCGAGTGGTCGCGATGGTGGACTTATCTCGGGTGGTCGCGATGGTTGACTCATCTCGGGTGGTCGCGATGGTTGACTCATCTCGGGTGGTCGCGATGGTTGACTCAACTCGGGTGGTCGCGATGGTTGACTCATCTCGGGTGGTCGCGATGGTTGACTCATCTCAGGTGGTCATGAAGGTTGACTCATCTCGGGTGGTCGCGATGGTTGACTCATCTCGGGTGGTCGCGATGGTTGACTCATCGCGGGTGGTCACGATGGTTGACTCATCGCGGGTGGTCGCGATGGTTGACTCATCTCGGGTGGTCGCGATGGTTGACTCAACTCGGGTGGTCGCGATGGTTGACTCATCTCGGGTGGTCGCGATGGTTGACTCATCTCGGGTGGTCGCGATGGTTGACTCATCTCGGGTGGTCGCGATGGTTGACTCATCTCGGGTGGTCGCGATGGTTGACTTATCTCGGGTGGTCGCGATGGTTGACTTATCTCGGGTGGTCGCGATGGTTGACTCATCTCGGGTGGTCGCGATGGTTGACTCATCTTGGGTGGTCACGATGGTTGACTTATCTCGGGTGGTCGCGATGGTTGACTCATCTCGGGTGGTCTCGATGGTTGACTTATCTCGGGTGGTCGCGATGGTTGACTTATCTCGGGTGGTCGCGATGGTTGAATCATCTCGGGTGGTCGCGCGATATCTCTAATTGCCGTGAACACGTCATTGACATTGTTCGGAGCTTTCGCTTGCATTGTATTAAACAGCTCGCGTCGTGCCATTGGTAAGCCATAGTTGCGGTTTATGTGCATCCGATTGCGACGGTATCGCGTTCCGTCATCAGTCTCTACTTGATATGATCTTGGTTCAGGCAGGTGTTTGCTGACAACTGCTCTTCTCCACTTGCCTTGCAGGTGTACCTTACAGGTGTACCTTGCAGGTGTACCTGGCAGGTGTACCTGGCAGGTGTACCCTTACTTGATTTCCCGACTTCAGGATTTCTTTCTCTGGACCTGCCTTTTTGCCGTAGTAGAACTTGTGATCATTGATTTTCTTTTATAGTGCCTGCTTGACCCTCGCCTGATGGTAAGTATGCGGAAAGAGTGCTTTCTCATGTGCATGTATCTTGCTTCTAAGAGTCATACCTTGCAACAGTTGAGCTGGCGTTAACATTCCATTAGTTATTGGAGTGTTTCTGATTTCTTGAAGTCCCAAATAATACGATGTTCCTTCAGCACTCGACTTCTTGACCAGGTTCTTAGCGACTTGAACCATTCTCTCTGCTTGTCCATTTGCCCGTGCATATGTTGGACTTAATGTCCTGTGGACAATTCCCCAACTTTGCATAAACAACCTGAACTCCCAGCTGCCGAATTGAGGGCCATTATCCGACACCAGCTCCTCCGGTATTCCAAAATCTGCAAACTGTCTTTGGAGCGCCTCGATGACATATGCGCTCTTCGTTGCTTTCAGTTCAGTGATGTTGATCCATTTGCTTTAGTAATCGGCACTCACCATATAGTCTTTTCCACCAACAGTGAACAGGTCAGCTGCTATATTCTGTTGCGGATAAGCTGGCACTTCTTGAGGCATTAGTGGCACATGTCGATTTGTTGATCTGTTCTCTTGACAGATGTCGCATGTTCCAATCAGATCAGCTATTTGCTTCTGCATCCCCGGCCAGTACAGTGACGTCTTCGCCCTCTCTACCGGTTTGACAATGCTTTGATGTGCCGAGTGGAGATTTTTTCAGAATGGCTGATCTCATACATGCTGGTACAATCAAGCGCTCGGTTTTGAAGAGCAGTCCGTCACATTCACTGATCTCAGTGCGGACGTCCCAGTATGGTTTGCTACTTGAAGTGCAGTGTTTCCTCGCACTCGGCCATCCCTCCCTCACATGCACCAGGAGATCTTGCAACTGTGGGTCTTGCCGTGTTGCATCTTTATTGTGTCTTCCTGGACTTCTCTGAATGGATTATGACGGCACAAATGTCCATCAATGGATCATCTTCTTCTTCTCGCTCGTCACGTCTGGGTTGTCGTACATATCTTTTCCTGGCTTGTAGACCAGCTTGACGTTATACCTCTGTAACGTCAGCATCATTCTTTGAATTCATGGTGAAGCCGTGTCAATTTGCTTGTTGAAGACGCCGATCAATGGTTTGTGATCTGTCTCCACGGTCACTTCTAGATGTGGCTGTGAAATCTTTGACAGCCAAACACTATAGCTTGCAATTCTTTTTCGATTTGTGCATAATTGATCTGTGCCCCCGTGAGAGCTTTAGCAGCATACTCAAAAGGACCTCCATCTTGGAGCAACGCTGCTCCCAGGCTGGTGCTACTAGCATCAACTGTCAGTGTGATGTCTTTTCCTGGGTCAAACAAATTGAGTACTGGTGTCTGAGTCACTAGTTCCGTGACTTTTCTGAACGCTTCTTGTTGTAGTTCAGAAGAACTGTATGTTCTTTCTTAGCACTTCTCTCTGTGGTTTTGTCTCTTCGGAAAGTCTTGAACTAAACTTGCTCAAGTATGTCGCAAATCCGATGGACCGTTGTACATCCTCCTTTGTTTGTGGCGTCGTCATTTCAACAACGGATTGGACCCGATCCCGACTAGGTGCCAGTCCTTTGCTCAGTTCACGACCAATGAACTTTACTGTCGGCTGTGAGATTTTGTATTTGTCCTTATTGAGGGTAAGTTTTTCTTCCCTGCATTTCTAAAGAATTTTTCTAAGTCTTTCATCATGTTCTGCCTGATCTCTTCCCCAGATCAGAATATCATCGATGTAGCATTCAACCTCTTCAATGCTATCAAACATCTGACTGATCGCTTTTTGCATCACTTCAGGTGCAGACTTCACTCCAAATGGCAACCTAAGGTACTTGTACCTGCCATTTGCAGTACTGAATGTCGTGTAATAGCTGCTTTGTTCTTCAAGCTCAATCTGGTGAAACCCTGCAGTTGCATCAAGTGTCGAGTGCACTTTTGCTCCACTGATTCTCGCAAATATGTCTGACGCTACTGGCAGCGCATAATGCTCTCTCATGATTGCTTTGTTTAACTTCTGCGGATCCAGGCAAATTCTGAGTTGCTTGTTAGGTTTCAGTACGTTGACAATAGGATTCACCAATTCAGTCGGTTCTCAAACTTTCGCAATGATGTTTTCTGCTTCTAGGCGATCTAGTTCCTCCTTTAATTTCTCTCTGAGTGCGTGTGGAACTTGTCTTGGTGCACAAATTGTGGGCTGCGCTCCTTCCTTCAATCTGATGGTGTGTTTCATGCTGAGTTTACCTGTGCCTTCAAACACATCTGCGTATTCTTCTTTCAGTGTCTTTTCTTTTACTTCATCTGCTCTGACAACCAATCCTATCAGTTCACTTGACACCAGACCTAGAAGTGCCGACACACTTCTTTTCACAACTTGAAATGGGAGACAGTGTTTTTGCCCCCGATGTGTAACGTCAAGTTGATCCATCCCAACAACCTCAATGTGGTGTCCACTATAGGATGTTAGTTTGACACTGGATGGTTTTAGCTTGGTTGTTTCACCTATCATCTGTCTATACATGTCCAGGGGAATCACTTTGCATTGAGCCCCAGTGTCTACTTTGAAACGTGCATCTCTCTTATTGGGCATCGTAAGTGCAATTTTCCAGACTTTTGAATCGTTTTGCTTTAGTAGGTTGATCCAATATGTCTTTGACGCTTCATTCACTTGTTTGCTATTGCAGACTTCGGAGAAATGGTTCCATTTCCCACACAAGTTACAGGTTTGTCAGGACACATTCTAGGCTCATGGCTTGTTCCGCAGTATCGAACGTTTTTAGATGCATACTGGTGCCACGAAGACCGCGATGGGGCACCTGTAAGGCCACTCGGTTGTGGTCCGCTCTTCCCGCATAAGTAAACGTTAGCACCAGCAGACCTCTTACTGTCCTTATACTTCACATAATAGACCTCTGTTCTAGGTGCAACCTGATTGTCTTATCTCTGCTGTGCTAGGATGAGTTCTTTAGTTCTCACTTTATTTGCTGAAGTGGCCAATGTGAAGTTTTCTTCCATTTGCAATCCACGTAAGTAGTTAATATGATCAAATGACCAGGTAAATGAGGCGCCCAGTGTGGGAGGGAACTTCCGTTTCCGGTCGCAGAGCCTTCTGGGTAGCCTGAGCGCCCCCTGGCGGCGACCTATAACCCTATCCGTAACCCTAGAGCGCCCTCTGGCGACTGGAGGTAACCCTAACCGTCTAGAGCGACTGGAGGTAACCCTAACCGTCGTAACCCCAACTTTTTGACGTGGCGAGTGGAGCTAACCCTAGCCGTAACCCTAACTGTCGTAACCCCACCCTGTAGACGTTTGCGGTGAACCTTAAAGGAGTGACCCCTATGCAGTAATTATGAATAGGGTCATTATCTACGAACAAAGGGACTAATGGAGACGAGAAACCAACGCAACACGGTATGTTACGAGTGCACACGTATTTTATTGAACAACACAAGCAGCATGATGATACAACAAGGGTAGCGTGTAATATCACCACTACGACTACGATGAATATGACGATTGATGACTTGAATTGCGGATGTTGACCATCACGCCAGAGGTCGCGAGTTTAGGGGTGTTTCCACCTCGCCAGAGGCTCGAGGGTGATGGATGACGAGGCGACTTGCGGACGTGCGTGTGTTTGTTTGTGTGTGTGTGCGTGCGTATATATATATATATATGTGTGTGTGTGTGTGTGTGTGTGTGTGTGTGTGTGTGTGTGTGTGTGTGTGTGTGTGTGTGTGTGTGTGTGTGTGTGTGTGTGTGTGTGTGTGTGTGTGTGTGTGTGTGTGTGTGTGTGTGTGTGTGTGTGTGTGTGTGTGTGTGTGTGTGTGTGTGTGTGTGTGTGTGTGTGTGTTGTTATAGGATCCATGGATTTATACATGCGATCTGCTGAATTATTTCTGTATGAATATCATCTGAAGTCTCTTGGCCACCGCACTGCATATGCAGTAGGTGACTTGAGCCACTGTTAGAGACGTGTCTCTGGCTACTCCCAGGATCATGTGGGTCATAGCTTCCTCTATCATAATTTTCGATTGTTGAACTGTCAGGAGCGGCGTGATCATCGGATATGGTGGTGGTGGTGGGGGGGTGACGGCGACGCTAGACAGTCCGGTAGGGGTGAAGGTGACGGCGACGCTGGACTGTCCGGTAGGGAGTAGGACGGTGACGGTGGACTGAACGGAAGAGACTGTGGCGCTGGCAGCGACGACAACGGCCGGGTGGTGACTTCGGCGGCGGCGGCGACGATGGCCGAGGTGATGACGGAGGCGACGACGACGACGGCTTGCTTGAACATGTCTATGCCACGTTGCTGGTAGAAGGCAAACTGTCTGTGAATGGCCTGGAGAAAGGGAACCACGTCCCTATTGTTGTACCAGACGAGAAAGTCTCGCAAAGTCGCCATGCCGTTATCACGCCACACCTCTTGGCAACTGGCGCAATCCTCGTCAGAAATACCCTCGTTCTTCCGTCGACTGAAGAAGGCCTTTATCGGTGGAAGAGCGGTGTCGTCGAGCCTCTCCAAACAGTCCATGTACTCGTACGGGAAATGACCTTTCGTGACCTCGCATCCGTACGCTTTCAGATACTTATCGTTGCTGAACCCCGGGGTAATGTAATTGGTCATGTCTAGGAATTTCAGCTGATCCGTTGACAGACACATGAACGTGTTGTTGCGTTTGATGACGAAAAAGGATTAGATACCATCTTTCTCTTCTTTCTCTTCTTTCTCTTCTTTCTCTTCTTTCTCTTCTTTCTCTTCTTTCTCTTCCTGTTGTTCCACTGTCTTTGTCTTCTTCCTGTTGTTCCCCTGTCTTTGTCTTCTTCCTATTGTTCCCCTGTCTTTGACGTGGACAGGAAGTCGGATATGAGGAACTGTTTGATGGCGTTCAGATCGTACTTACCCGAATTGAACCCAATGACGGGTAAGTGATGCATCCATCCATAAAGATGCCCCATCAGCGTTTTGTACGGATTGATCGTTGGTCGCGACTCCTGGTCATTGGCGTCATCGCCATCCTCGGGTGATCGTGCTGCGTCATCATCCTCGGGTCATCGTGCAGCGTGGTCCTGTTCGTCCCAGTCCGTTTGTGCTTCTGCGAGTTGTTCCAACACATCCTCGTAAGAGTCTTTGATGTTTTCGTACGCTGCGTCACTCGTCGCTCCCAAGATATCCATCATGTCGCTAACCAACTTGTTGGCGTCTCCATCCGTGACGAGACATTGCAGTTGCTCGTGCCCGGGCACATTCGATGCCACGCTGACGCTCAACGGAACGTGACGTTCTACCCAGTGAACCGTATCAATGTCCGTCGGAAGTTGTGCGGTGTCAAACCAACACTCAAAGCCAAACGTGGCGCGGTACGCGTAGTAGCGCAACGATTCGGAGACTCGAATGTTCTCGTCGTCCAGACGTTCAAACACTGACGGTGTCGAGTGGTACACGCCACCAGGATAGACTGCACGGAGGCGGCGGCATCGATCATGGTCAAAGATAGACGGTTCCGACAACTCGACGTCGTCGTCGACGATGCATACGAGATATAGATTAACAAGATTCTTCGTTCTGCAGTACACCAAGATGCGCATGTTGCAGTTCTATTACGACTTTATGAACAGGTACCGGGAGCGCCTTCTGTTCCAGTACTGCGAGACGGACACAGATAGCGTATATTTGGCCCTGGTCGGTGAGTCCGTCGATGACCTCGTGACCCTGGAACTACGAGACCATTACTTCCGGCACCTCTCCGAATGGTTCCCGTCCGACCGTTGCGCCGAATATCAGAACGAGTACATGCGCTGTCGACTCGCCTGTCGCCCGTGGGCTGGCGCCGAGCCGTGCTTTAAGGCGCGCAAGACACCAGGTCTATTCACGGTGGAGTGGTCATGTGACGGGTTCGTGAGGTTGTGCAGCATCCGAGAGGTGCTGCTGAAGAAGTAGAAATGGAACACGCACGCAAGATGGCCTTGGTGGACCAGCGACTGGTGGACACCCTTCGTTCACCACCACCCCCGACGGATACCCTAGGTAAGAAGGTGCATGCCCTCGATGACGAGATGATGCGCATCCTCGATGGAAAGGACCTCGACAACAGGACCAAGGTAATATTGTGTAATCAGGTGTTGCAGCGGTATAACGTATTTTCCGATAAACATGTCAAGGAACCGGTACGTGAGGTCGCGGTGAACGAATCGATGCCAGCAGCGGCGGGGGCGCAGGCGACGGAGGGAGAAGTAGGAGCTCCTAGTAGCGGCATAGAGGCCGACGTCGTGGAAACCGTTCCCAAGACCATGCAGGCCAAAACCAGACGTTTGATGGAGCATCTCAAAAGAGATATCGGGATGACCACTCGTGGCGAACTTATACACGAGGGTGTGCCGATTGCTGGAAATAACGTGGTAGATCTCATGAATGATCTGTTGCTTAAGAGAAACACCGATCCGACGGGATGGCAGCCATTTGCACAACTCCGAGCCATCAACCTGCCTATGGAGTTGGTCGGTAATGCTGCCATGAGAGACTGCATGCATCAGGCGGCGATTGCTTCTCGCCCAGCAGCAGCAGAAGCAGCAGTTACTCCTCGAACGGCTGATGGTAGTGCACGAAGATCACTCAGTTGGATACCCCTCGCGCGTTGGCGCTCACCCCACCCCCGAAACGATGCAAGTCTTTGGCGTCGTTGGCTAATTAGGACGACTTTTATGGCGGTGCGGTACGTGTCCATAGCACAGTGTACGCCGCGATGAGCAATACACAAGACACGTACCGTTCCGTCTTCGTTGCGATTCTTTGTGGTGGACTTTACATGTTCGGAAACGTTATAGCCAAACAATTTATTCATCAGATCCTATTCGTAGTATGGCTTCACTAGGCTGTCGTTCCATCATCATCATTGTGGGTGTGGCAATGTGTGTCCTACTGGACGTCACCGTACTCGTCACTCATCAAGAACCGTGATGCGGAGTCAACGTCACCACCATCGCCAACGTAACGGACGTCTTTTAATGGCACCGAAGAATCAACAACTCAAAAGGGTCTACTTCGACCGGAAAAGGGTGGCAAGTTACGGCGGAGTCAACGCCTTACGCGCGTGCCGAAGAAAGTCGTCAAAGAATGGTTGTCGGAACAGGACGCCTATAACCTACACAAACCTGCGAAAACTTGTTTCAAGAGACGACGCGTCGTCGTGGGAGGTCGACTTCAGCAGTGGCAAGCTGATCTCGTCGACTTGTCGAATTTGAAAAATGACAACGACGGTACGACCTTTCTCATCCCGGTGATCGACATCTTCAAGAAAGTGGCCTGGTTTGTTTCTAAAAAACAAGTCTGCGGCGTCGTTCGTGACAGCGTTAAAAGGTACGATCACCAAAGGCTGGCCTAAGACGTTGCAGACAGATAAAGGACTTGAATTTTGTTATCGTTCCGTTCAGGCTCTGTTGAAGAAGTACGGCACCCATCACTTCTCCACTCACAGACGAAGACGTAGGCGATCATCGTCGAAAGATTCAATCGAACGTTGAAGACGCTGTTGAATTGCGATACTTGAAGAAACACCAGACGTGGCGATACAACGACGTCCTTAAGGACTTTGTGCAGTCGTACAACGATACCCCCCCCATCGCAGCATCGGCATTGCTCCGTTACAGATGAGTGCGAAGAATCAAGAAAAGGTGTGGCAGCGCCTTACGGTCACGATGGTAAGGGTGTGCCCAAGTTCCGTGTGTCGAATCGCGTGCGCATAAGCAAGGTTAAGGGACAGTTCGAAAAAGGCTACATGAGATATTCACTATACACGAGGTTCATCCCTACGATCCGCCCGTGTACCGATTGATCGACGATCTCGGTGAAGTGTTGGACGGAACCTTTTACGAACCGGAGCTACAAAAGGTGTCGGTACCTGCCGATAAAGTGTACCGCGTGGAATCAGTACTGCAGCGCCGCAAGCTGGGCATACGAACGGAGGCTTTGGTGAAATGGTACGGCTACCCTCCAAATTCAACAGCTGGATAGATGCCAAGGCCCTTGACCACTGTAAATACTAGCCGCTCGTCTGTCGACGCTTCATTAGCGCAATGACAGACGAGTCGACCACAGAGACATTCACCACCACCGTCATAGAAGAAGAAGAAGAGCAAGAGGACGCAGAAGACAGCACTGACGCACAGAACAACAAAGACAGCACTCCTTGGCATATGTTCCCAAAGAGGATAGTGTTTCTGTGCCAGGTTATCGTCTTGTACACGCTCAGCATTTACAACATGACGACCGGTCACGAGAATTCTAATCTGTGGACGGTCCTGTTGAGTAGTTCGTTTGGTTACCTGCTACACAATCCCAATTTGAGACGCAATGTCGACTGATTTCTACCTGACGCTACCTCGCAACGCTTCCATGAAGATGTATCCCGACAATACATTGGCACATTACATAACGGACTTGCCTCATCGTATCGATCTGTCTGGTGAGTGGGAGTGCAGGCTGACAGACATACAGTACCCACATACTTGGTACAACGTTGGAGCGGAGGATGCCTGTTTCTTCCTAAATGAGACGGTTCCTTTGTGTCTCACCCCGACTGCGACGATAGAGGCTGGGTAGTACAAAGGTCATGTAATATTGATGAACCATGTCAACAAGGGGCTGAAACGTATGGAGACGGATAAAGTACGCGCAAAATTGAGCTAAAGTCCCATCACTAAAAAAATATGACACCGGGCAACGACATGATATCGGGCAACGAGTTCCCCATTCCTTAACACAGTGCGATGGGAACCATGTTAGGATTCCATCCATCGGTGGTCAGCAGTCCGCCAGCAGCAGCAGCAGCAGCACCAGCAGCAGACACACTCACGTACGTCCACCCGAGCCCAGGTGGAAAGGATATCGTTCTCACACCGTCGGCTAGCGTGGTTTTTCCGCCAACACAGACTCCTGATGGTCCGTACTCCTTCCGTAAAGAGGCCGATAACGTGGTGAACATGAATCAAGGATTCTATACCATATACGTCTACACTGATGTTGTGGAGTCTCGCATCGTCGGCAACAGTCTCGCACCGTTGTTGCGATGCTTCCCGTTTCGTGGAGTTAACGGCGCCACCATATATGAACGTTTCACTAACGTTCACTACGTGCCCCTGTTGTACAAACACTTCAAGTCGATCGAGATCAATATAAGAGACGACACCGGCCGGCGCGTGTCATTCGAGTATGGTAGAGTGACGATGACGCTTCTTTTTCGACAGCGTAGGACCGGACTGTTCTGAAGATGAATTACAACGACTATTACGCGCGCCATGCCACTCATCAAGAGAGGAGCCGTGGCGGTGGGAAGGGGAGCGTTGAAGACCAGCGTGCCCACCGCCAACGACGTCTTGTCCGGACAGAGCATAAAAAGGCAGCCAAACGACGCGTCACGGATGCTTGTAAGAACCTGTTGAGTGCCCCCCCCCCGGCGTGCGACCTCGTAAAAGAATAAAACGCGTGTCTGCGAAGAAACTGGTCACTGCAGTGGCGAGACAGCGCAAGAGACAGACGCCCAAGAAACGTGAGGCCGACATATTCGACGATGGCGTTCGTGTATAGACAGTCGTGCGAGGGGGTCAAGAACGAGCTGGACCTCTCTACCTGCCCTCGACTCAGAACTGCATCGGCGACAGTAATATAGTGGAACATCAGCCCATGGCTTCTCTCGACTCGGGTGGACCAATAGAATTCTTGATGCCCGGATCTGGAGATGATTACCTGGATCTTGCCAACACGATGCTACACGTACAGGTGAAGGTGACCCGAGCCGATGGGCGCGACCTCGACTTGGCCGATCCCGTGGGCCCTTTGAATAACTGTTTGCATTCGCTGTTCAGTCAAGTCGACGTCTACCTGAACGGTACGCTCGTGACCCCTTCGACCACACGGATGCGTATCGTGCCTACATAGAGACGTTGCGGAATTACGGCACCGATGCCAAGGTCACGCAACTGATAAGTCAGCTGTGGCACAAGGACACGGCCACTCGCATGAATGCCGTCGAGATCGATAATGGGGCCACAGCTAATGCAGGATTCATGGCTCGACGGGCAAACATCACACGCAGTCGGGTCGTCGACATGATGGGTCATCTACTCGTGGACCTGTTTCTGCAGGACAAATTCTTGATCAATGGCGTCGACGTCAATATACGACTGGTGCGCAGTAATTCCGCATTTGTGCTCATGGCCGGCGGGGCCAACCCCGATTACAGGATCAACATCGTCAATGCCACCTTGTTTGCAAGGAAGGCCACCCTGAATCCGTCCGTGCAGATGGCGCATACCAAGGCCCTCGAGAAGAGCACTGTCAAGTATCCGATGCGGGCCGTCGACTGCAAGGTGTACTCCATTCCCGCGGGCACCCGATCGCACACGAATGAGAACCTGTTCTTCGCACCCTGTCGAAACGTTTGGTGCTGTGCTGCATCGATAACGACGCCTACAACGGTTCGTACGACAAGAATCCGCCAAGAACACTTCCTCGCGGTGTACGTGGACGGGCGACAGATACGCTCCAAACCTTTCCAACCGAATTTCGACGGCAAACTCTTCATCAGTTGCTATATGAACCTGTTCTCCTCGACCGGTAAGGTGTGGTAGGACGAGGGGAACGGACTGTCTCGCTGCGACTTCCGGTATGGCTACACTTTCTTCGGTTTTGACCTGACCCGCGACGAGTGCGATAACGCCTGCTTCCATCTGATACAAAAGGGCAACCTGCCGCCGCTGCTTACTTACGTCGGATGACCTCTGACCCCTCTTAGAGGAGTCCTTGTCCAGTCCTTTCGTCGCTAGGGAGCGTTGATGATGCCCATGTAGTCCTACAGCCGACAAGGGCGCTGATGTCCTGTGAACGATATTACACCTCTTTCCCAATACTCTCACACTGGACATATCATCCGGGTTTTCCCCCAAATGTATTTTTAGTAGCCATCGAAACATGGGGGCCATCCTTAATCATTCAGATCACCATGTATACCACTTAGGACGTTCCCCTGTAGTGTAATTTGGCTTTTGTTCTTGCTTTTGATTTTCAAGATCTTTGTTTACATTTAATTGACATGTGCTTTTCGATCTTTGGGTATGGGACGGGTAAGGGCCCCAAGCACATTCCTAAAATGGGCGTAATGTTAACGGGTCGGGCCTAGGCCTACATTTTAGCTTCTGTGCTTGAAGTATTTTTGTGGGCCTGGGCCTGGCGTTTAACTGCTGATTTTCGGGTCGTCAAATTATAGGCCTGTGCAGGCCACATGACACTGTGTAACCTTCGTACGCTAAGGTAGTAAAGGGAGCATAGATCAGTCGGCTTAGATATCAGTATTTTGCATTTTATTACGATGTTGACTAAATATAGCCTACTTGAAAGTGGTAATGCAGAGCGGAGTTTTAGCTTCTACTCAGAAAATAGAATAAAAATTATCTAGCCACAAGTTAATTAGCTCTAAAATTGTGTACCATTGGCCATTGGGACAATGTGAACAATATAAGGGATAATCTCGCTTATCCGACTCTCGCTCGCTTTCGTGAATTCGCCGAGATGTGTGCGACAAACCGTGGCGCCACAGCGCGGAGCCTGGATATTCGAGGCTATACAAGAGAAGGCGAGACATTTGGCTTTGTGGGCCGTTTGGCGGCGCTACTGTTAACAAATATGCCTAGTCTCGCTTATCCGACTCTCGCTCGTCTTCTGAATTCGCCGAGAAGAGAGTCTGGCCGCAGAAGCATGGGCTCGTTGTTACCCACTGTCATCACTCAATTTTGTGTAGGCGTTCCCATGAAGTGCCAGCAGCGAATCGGCGTCTTTATCGAGATGCTACACTAAAAATGTTTTGCCTGATTTAACTTTTCAATCGGACTGTTGTGTCAATATAATCAAAGTGCACGCACGCACGCACGCACGCACGCACGCACGCACGCACGCACGCACGCACGCACGCACGCACGCACACACGCACACACACATATGTACACATATATCAACCAGTGCTGGTGAAAGCCATGACTGCTGCCGTCACAACTGCAATGGCCACTGCTTCCAAGCAAATCATGTTGGAGCTGCGACATGATCTACAGACAGTGGAGTGTGTGCGAAAAGAGATGGAAACACTGCGGACACAGGTACAGTCCCAAAACGTTGAACTTGATCGGCTACAACAGTACAGCCGCAGGGACAACATCCGAGTGTACGGGATTGCCGAGGCTACAGATGAAAATGAAAACACAAACAGCGTCATCGTTAAAGTGGCAAAGGACATGGGCGTTGACATCTCCTGAACATGACCTGAGTGTGAGCCACCGCTTAAGCAGAAAAGCAGGAACGAAACCCAGGCCCATCATAGCAAAATTCGTTCGTCGAGACACGAAGACTGCCATCATGCGGCGCAAGAAGAACCTGAGGGGGCAGAGTGGCTACAGAAGTGTTTTCGTGAACAACGACCTGACCACTCTGAGAAGCAAGCTAGTATATGAACTGAAACGTGACAAGACCATCAAGAGGGTATGGACGATCGATGGAAGGATCATGTGCATCCAGGAGGAGAATGGGAGAGACATGAAAAAGGTGATTGATTCACCAGACGATCTGTTCAAGGTTGGATGGATGGAGGAGAAAGTAGCTGGACTGGGTGTGTACAGATGCCAGTAATAACTGTACGCAAAGACAAAGTAAATGGTAAATATTGATGAAACCCCCCCCCCCCAAATCAGTCATGGTCTCTCCATGTAATGTATGCAAACAAAATATTCATGTGAATACTGGTATATACTGTCACTGTTGCAAACATGGGATTCATAAAAAATGTGCGAATTTATCACTTCAGGAACTACATGACTGTTTAAGAAAGTTTAACAACTGGTTCTGCATGCAGTGTTTAGATACTATATTTCCTTTTAGTAATGTCAGTAATGATGAGCTGATATATCACTGTTTTGGTATAGATGATGATATGGTAGAGTTATATGAGGAATGTACAGATTTAAACTTTCAGCCATTTAACTATACTGAGAATAATGAATATTCATTAGGTGATAACGCTGATCCAGATATCAACTTCTATAACAGATTACAGGTCGATAGTCATTATTAAACTGATGATCAATTTAATAGGAAACTTTCTTGTAGGAAACAGGGATCAGAGTATTTCTCTTTGATACATTATAACTCGAAGTATAGTAAAAAACTTTAATATGCTAAAGGATCATGTTACAACACTGGATGTGATGTTTGATGTTATCGCCCTTTCAGAAACTTGGCTAAATGATAACAGTAGTGATACAGTAAATTTGGATGGTTATGACTTTGTGTCATGTCCTAGGAGCTCCAAAAAAGGAGGAGGAGTTGGTCTATACATAAAAAATTCATTACAACACAAATACCTCCCCCTTCTGTCAAAAAGTATTGATAATTGTGCTGAAATTGTAACTGCTGAGGTAAAGTTGAGAAATGGTAAAAGAATAATAGTATGTTGCATATACAGAGCACCAAACACAGATATGACGTTGCTAAATGAACATATAAATTTCATTTTTAGTAAAAATCGTACTAAAACAGTATATTTATGTGGGGACTTTAATGTTGATTTACTACAGTACGATAAACGTGCTGATACAAATCATTTTGTTGATCAGTTATTCAGTTTTGGGTTACACCCTCTGATAACTAGACCCACTAGAATTACATGTGATACTAAAACACTAATAGATAATATTTTTACCACAGACTTGTGTTCCCACAAACAGAGTGGTTTAATAATAAATGACATCAGTGACCATCTACCTATATATGTAGTGACTGACACCATGAAGCAAAACATAAAACATACATAAAGAAGAGACTAGTTAACAAGGAAAGAAAGAGAGCTTTCATAAAAGACTTAGAGAAATGTAACTGGGATGAAATAGTGAGAGAGGAGGATGTCAACTTTACATATAATAAATTTATCAAATTGTTTACAAATTTGTATAACTCAAATTGTCCAGTCAGTAACTGTACACATGATACAGTAAGAGACCCGATAAACCATGGATGACAAATTCATTAAAAAAAGCTTGTAAAAAAAACTTACTATATAGACAATTCTTAAAAAACAGAACACATGAAAAACAAGAAAAATACAAGAAATATAAAAATAAACTGACTGCCATATTGAGATATTCAGAAAAACAGCATTACTCCAACCTTCTAGAATTAAACAAGATGAACATGAAAGAAACATGGAGAATTTTAAATACTCTAATTAATAAAAAGCAAAAAGGATCGGAATATCCTACCCAGTTTAAAGAAAATACAAATAAAGTCACTGGCAATGAGAATATTGCAAATGGTTTTAACAAATTCTTTTCAAATATAGGTCCTGCACTAGCCAAGAATATTCCTAAATGCAACTAAAATTTTACACATTACCTGAATAAAAAGTAGAGGAGACATTATTTCTTAACCCTGTCACTGATGGTGATATATTAGCACTAGTAAATAATGCTAAAAGCAAAAAGGTCATGATGATATTGATACGTGCCTAGTTAAGTTGGTAATACCATGTATTCTAAAGCCTCTTTCAACAATTCGATACAAAAAGGAGTCTTTCCGGATAGCATGAAAATTGCTCGTGTTATCCCTATATTCAAAACTGGTGATGCACAAGAATTCTCAAACTAAAGGCCAGTATTAATATTACCTCAGTTTTCAAAAATACTAGAAAAGATATTTCATAATAGATTAATGTCTTTTTTGAATGATAAACAAATACTGTACAAAGGCCAATTTGGATTTAGATAAAAACACTCAACATCAATGGCGATATTAGAACTTGTGGAAGAAATGACAACAGCTATGGATAACTCACAGTCTTCAGTTGCAGTATTTATAGATTTAAAAAAGGCACTTGATACAGTTGACCACAACATACTGCTAAATAAATTATGGCATTAGAGGTCTAGCATATATTTGGATACATAGCTATCTAAACAACAGAAGACAGTATGTCTCTATTAATGGCACGAATTCAACTTGCCTAAATATAGCATGTGGTGTACCACAAGGTTCTATATTAGGACCAATTTTATATATCCTGTATATTATTGACATGTGTAAAGTATCACCTTTGTTTAAATGTATAATATTTGCTGAAGACACAAATTTCTTGTACACAGGTGATGATGTAGCAGAAATATGCAAAACTGTATCTACAGAATTGGCTAAGTTAAGTACATGGTTTAATGCAAATAAACTGTCTTTAAATGTTTCAAAAACAAATTTTTTGGTATTAAGTAGGAAAAAGATAAACAATACTCTCACAGTTAGCATAAATGGTACTAATATTGAAAGAGTATATGTTACAAAATTCCTTGGTGTGCTCATTGACAAACCAATTGGATTGGACTGACCATATTAAGAGGATAAAAGATAAAAATGCTAAGAATGTGTCTGTCATGAATAGAGTTAAGCACCTGTTGAATAGTCATGCATCATATTCCTTGTACTGCACTCTTATCATGCCGTATCTGAACTATTGTTGTGAAGCTTGGGGAAATACTTATAAAAGCAGAATACACCCTCTCCATATGCTACGGAAAAGGGCTATACGAATCTGTAAACATGAAGGGTACTTGTCACACACAAGATCAATCTTTCTCTACTTTAAAACTCTGTGTGTGTATGATATGATAGACTACAACAACATGGTGTTCATGTTTAAGGCTCAAAACAATTTGCTTCCAGATCGTCTATTGTGTTACTTTAAGAGAGTATGTGATAGTCACAATCACAATACTCGCAACAAAAACAACAATTACAAAATCAATGTCACAAAAAGCTGCTTGTATTAGTATTAAGGGTCCTAAGTTATGGAATCAATTACATCCAGACCTGCAGACATGCAGAACGGTTTATCAGTTTAAAAGTCATTATAAAAGATTGCTCCTACAAAGATATGAACAGTTGGATTATTATTAATCATCAATTTAGTGTTTCTGATGTATTTGTATCTGTGTGCATTGTATTACTTATTGGTTGATGTATGCCTATGTATACTCTAATATCCAGTATAATTAGCAACTTATAAGTAAATGTTGCTAAACTGAAAACTAGTCAATTGTGATTATTTAATTTATGAAATAAGATCGTAAATTATTAATAGGGAATGCAAAATATAAGTTTTTATAACTTCATGCATTTCCTTTCAACATATTTGTAAAATGATTGTTTAGATTTTATATATTCACAACATCCTGATTGATGTGTTTTGGTTCAATAGAGATATCTTTCGTATTGCTGCACCTTGTATATATGTTTATGTTGAATAAAATTCAATTCAATTCAATGTAGACGAGCCAACAACACGATGTCCTGCCCTTCTCAGTTCTTTATTTGGCATGAGTAGACTAATCAAATCTTAAATCCCTGTAAACAAAGAAAGACAAAAGATGTCACATGCATGAAAATTTCGTACTTCTGGCTGGTGCATAAGATAACATGAATATTCTCTGCTACTACATCACCACGTACAACAATGAAAGAAATGCATTAACATTTGTCTGCTGTTAATTGGTTAATCGAATACCATCAAGATTCCTATGAGTGCTATTAAGACCAAGTGGCTAGCCATGCAGCCTCCATCTTCAGGACATAAGGTCACATATTTAAGAAACACAAAACAATTCATGTCACTAAATCTTACTAATACATTTAGACTAAAATCATACACAAACACTTTATAATTCATCATACTGAAACTGTAAACATACTTTTGTAAGAGAAAATGTCTAAACACTTACCAAGTGACAAAAATGTAATGTCCTCAGGTCACTCACACCGGGCAGTTGCACGTGTGACCGTTAGACGTAAATGGTCCCCAAACTGGCCAGTGTTAATTAATATTTAAACTATCCCTGTTGTCTATGTAGCTAAATATAACAATGCATGGTTATATATAATAATAACCTTCAAAACTATCAGTAAAAAGTAAAATATCATATGACTTAAATTGCTGCCACCTGGTGGCCAGTAAAGTCATTGCTGTCTAGTAATATCCACCAGCTTATATAAGATTTAACAAGATTGCCATCTCGAACAACAAGTTCCAGATGACAAGTGGACAAGGAAGCCATTGGCTTATCAAGAATCCTACAATTTTCTCATCTATGTGTAGCCCGCCCTTATCAGATATCTGTCAATTCTATTTTTAAACATATTCACACTACTAGCATTAACACAATCATTTGGCAGTTTGTTCCATTCATTTAGCACCCTCTGTGAGAAAGAGTACTTTCTCATGTCCAACCTACACTGCTCCTTAACTAATGCTGCTTTGTGTCCTCTGGTTCGACTGCCTTCTTTAAGTTTGAAGAACATATTCCTATCGACATCCTCATAACCGTTCACTATTTTAAACATTTCTATTTGGTGTCCTCTTAGTCTCCTGGTCTCTAGTGTTGTCAAACCACATTGTAATAAGCGACTTTCGTAACTAAGGTCTCTCAATTCTGGTATCATTTTAGTTGCTCTTCGTTGTATTCTTTCTAGCTTGTCTGTGTCTTTTTTACGATATGGCCTCCATGCTTGAATACAGTATTACAAATGTGGTCTAACTATTGCTTTGTACAGGGGTGCAATCATCCTGTAAACTTTGTTTATCTGTATTATTAGAAACCTTTCTGAATACTTTTGTTTCATCTGCAAATTTGAGTACTTTGCTAGATATGTCATCCTCCAAATCATTGATATATATTAAAGACAGTATAGGGCCTAACACTGATCCCTGTGGTAGCCCACTCAAAACAGATTTCCAGTTTGAAATCTCACCATCTACTATTACTCTCTGTCTTCTGTGTGTAAGCCACTTTTCTATCCAGTTGATTACATCATTACCTATACCATGAGCTTTTAGTTTAAGTAACAATCTTTGATGTGGCACTTTATCAAAAGCTTTCTGAAAATCTAAGTAGACAACATCCACTGGTAACCCGTCATCTACCCACTTTGTAATTTCTTCCAAAAAACATAAGAGATTGGTTAGACATGACCTTGCTTTTAGGAATCCATGTTGAGATGTATTTATTAATTTATGTTTTACAAGGAATTCCACCATGTGGTCTAATTAATGTTTCGAGTAATTTACATACAACTGATGTTAAACTCACTGGTCTGTAATTTTCTGGCTTCTTCCTCGATCCCTTCTTAAATAGCAGCGTAATGTTTGCTTCATACCATTCGGAAGGAACTATTCCTTCTTCTAGTGACAAGTTAAAAAATTTTGCAACTGGTGTATTAATTTGCTTAACAATTTCCTTAAGCAGTTTTGGTGGTATCCCATCAACTCCAGGTGATTTATTATCTTTCATCTCCATATTTTTTTGCTATCATTTCAGGAGTTACAAATAACTGCCCTAAATGTTCTGATTTATTGCCCTCAAATTTAATCAATGGAACTGGAAGTGAGCTGATATCTTCTGTGGTAAAAACTGAGCTGAAATACTCATTCAGCACCTCTGCCATTTGGAATCCGTCTGAAATTATGTTTTCACTGTTGTTTTCCAGTGGTCTGACCTTATCTCAAACTTTCTGTTTACTCCTTACATATGTGACCCTGTGACTTTTATGTATCTGGCATTAGGCCCAGGCTTTTACATTTATCCTCCATTATAACGGTATGCAGTGAATATACGCTGACAGTGATAACCCTTTGTAGCGTCGCTGGTATAATCTGGCTTTTAGGGCGCTGCATTGACATTTCCCAATTTACGGTAATAACTGTGCGCAAGAACGGATGCGCTAATGGGAAGGCGGGTTATCATAGCGAAGGTCTGACTTGCCTTTCTGATCCTAGCCGTGGCATCTTTTGCAGAGTCTCCATCTGTTGTGATTTTGCTTCCCAGGTATGCAAAGTCCTGAACGTCTTCCAAAGTCTCACTGTTGTTTATGTTGTTTATGGTGATGGGGTTATCTGTCTTGTTGTTGATCCTCATCAGTTTGGTTTTTGCTGTGTTGAGCTTTAACCCAATCTGTGGTGCTGTTCTTGTGAGTTTGTCCATCTTTTCTTGCATGTCCTTGTGCCTGTTAGACAGCAGTCCAATGTCATCTGCATAGTCCAGGTCTTCCAAGATCGAGGTAAGTGTCCATCTGATGCCTCTGTTTCCATTTTTGGTGGTTTCTATCATCAGCCAGTCGATGGCAAGGGTGAAAAGAAATGGTGAGAGAATGCATCCCTGTTTTACTCCAGATTTTACGCTAAAGCTGTCTGACATGTGAATGTTACAGGCGACTTGACACTGGACGTCTGTGTAAAGTATCTTGATCACATTTACCATCTTCTGTGGGATCCCGTAGTGACGTAATATTCTCCACAGGGATTCTCTGTGAAGGCTGTCAAAGGCCTTTTCAAAGTCAATGAAGGCAATGTAGATCGTACTGTTCCATTCCGTGCTTTGTTCCAAAATCTGCCGTAGCGTGAAAATGTGGTCGATGCATGACTTTCCTCTTCTGAAACCGGCTTGTTCCTAGCGGAGGATTGTATCTGACAATGGCTTGTTAGCATGTGTATATCGTCCTAGCGGTTAGATTAATGAATGTATAATGTGTTAGCAAGAATGAGTTGCGGAATGCATAATATAATTAGTACTACGGTGACAGTGTATCGTGTGGTGGCATTAGGTTTCAATGAGTAATGTCAGTAGTAGTATTGTCGGCAGTATCGGTATCCCGATGTGGAATGGTGTTCTCCTGTTGTCATTAGACGGCAGCACTAGTCATGTTACATTGTTCAAGCGTTACTGTTGTGTACTGAATGTCCTGCAATGAGTTACATTCGGGTGTTAAATTTATTTGTTAAAACTTATGTTGCATGGTCGGTACACTATTATAAGTAGACGCATAGGCGTCGCGATCAGTATTATTGTATTAGGTTGCTATAACATGACTTCAACGGAACGGCTGGGCCATGCTTTCTTATTCAACCACTTTATTGCTATTATGTGGAGTATGATGCTACGTTGGCGCTAACAAACAGTCCAACGTTTGGCCGGAATCTTAGATGCCATTTACATAGTAATCCGTGTTACTAATGTGCATTGGCTGTGTGCAGGCTACTGTTTGTTAGGTTATTAGGACGTGAAATGTGGTGACGGCCTGATAATAATCTGTGTTCTATCCATGACAGCTATCATAGTTCTGAGTAGCAGTTTCCGCCGTAGCTTCCGTTTCGGCCATATATCATCTTGGTTCAGTTAAACAGTTCTTCACAGAAATTAAGTACATTTTAGTTAGTCTGCCATAGAACGTTATGTCTCGGTTAATTGTTCTTCCGTGCGAATAAACCATATATATATATATATATATATATATATATATATATATATATATATATATATATATATATATATATATATATATATTCTGTTAGCCTTAGTGTAATTCGATTGGTTTGGGGACCCGCGGAGCGCTGCAGGTCACATTTTGGTGTCAGAAGTGGGATAAGGCATTCAGACCAATACTCTTAATTCTGTCTTCTGTCGTGGATTTCTTACTTTTCGGTTTTTTATCTCTTTCAAAATTTCTATTCTATAACGGCGACTGTGAAAAGACTGGAAATGGAGGACTTGCGCCACGAGCTAGAAGCCCTACGGAGTCGATGGGAAGACGACCACCAGGAGCTGCAACGGCTGCGGACGGCACCAGCAGCACCGACTTTCGTGGTGCAGCGCGAGAGGAAGCTGCGTCGTTTCAGCGGAACAGCGGAACCACTTCTGGCTGACTGGGTGGAGGAGGCCCGCCCGTGCATTAGTGCGCAGAATCTGAGCGAACTGAAACGGCGCATCGACGCGAATGGGGCCATAGATTTTCTGTCACTGAGGAAGGTAGCGATGCAGTGGGCGGACGAGGTGGAAGGTGCAACACCACAGAAAGTGAAGGCAAATGTGAGCGAGACGCGCGCCGAACAAACTGTGACAGGGGACGAGATCACCAAACTGTGGGCGGAGCTGGCAATCCAGCGACAATGTTTGCAGGACGGTCTAGCGGGGAACGAGAAAGGGTTGACAGAAGTTCTGGCACAGCAGAGGCAGCTGTTAACGACGATGCAGGCTGCAGCGTCGGTGCCTCACCCATCGAGTTTGCCTGCTGTGATACAGCGACCTCCCGCTCCCGTTGCACGCCGGCGGTACGACGACCTGGAGTGTTATCAGTGCCACCAGAAGGGACACATCAGACGCCACTGCCCCATGGCGCGTTTAAACTAGTGTCCTCCACCAAGACAAACGGCCCGGGGGTGGATAAACTGGGCACCCTGATGAACGCGTCCTACGACCAGATCGTAGGTGGGACCCCAGTAGCCAAAGTGACTTTGGCCGGACAGCCAGTTGACTGTCTGCTAGACACCGGCAGTCAAGTTTCATTTGTAACGGAAACTCTTTATAAAGCGGTATTGCAGCCTCAAGGACATCTGTTACGTTCTGCACGTAACTGGTTGACCATACGGGCGGCAGATGGTTTAGAAATACCATATGTCGGGTATTTTGAGACCACGGTGTGCATCGCAGGCGTGTCGGTGGACGATCGAGCGATCCTTGTTGTGCGTGACTCTGGACAGCAATTTCCTGGGTTGATCGGCATGAACGTCTTGTCACACGTTCCCGAGTTTGCTGCATGTTTGCAGGAGGTAGCTACCACGGACACCTTCAGATTCGCGCGTGCGGCCAGCAGGCAGGCTATTCGCATTCCTGCCAGATCGAGTGTATATGTACACGCGGTTGGAGGTCGAAAGGGACAGACCGCTCTAATCGAGCCGCTCACCGCCGGGTGTGGACCCCTTCTCACCTCTAGTGCTGCAGTATGCGATCGAACGTTCATGGTGGCCATGGTTAATCCAACCGAGAACGACTTTTGGTTGAGGCCACGAACGAGATTGGGAATCTTGAAACCGGCAGATGTCCTCCCACATGGTGCAGTTTGAGTTGATGTGAGCATGAACGAGATCGTCGTCGGTGTGACACCACAACGGTCACCCTCGATTGAATCGGACGCTGATAGTGTCGAAAAGCTCATAGATCTGTCGCAGTTCGCAGGCACAGACGACGAGCTACGTGAAGTTAGAGCTTTGTTTAACCGACACCGTGCCGTGTTTGCGAAGTCGGACGACGTTCTCGGATGCACCAGTGCCGTGCAACACAGAATCAGGACCACCGACGACGTCCCTGTCAACATGCCCTATAGACGCATCCCGCCAACACAGTTGGAGGAAGTCAAAGACCATCTGCAGAAATTGGTGCGGACGGGTGCCATTGTGGAAAGCAAAAGTGACTTTGCCAGTGCTGTTGTACTCGTGAGGAAGCGATCTGGAGCCTTGCGCATGTGTTGTGATTTCCGTGCTCTGAACGCAAAAACTGTGAAGGATGCTTATCCACTGCCACGGATTGACGAGTCAATGGATGCTCTGGCAGGTGCTCGATGGTTCAGCACACTGGACTTGCAGTTGGCGTACACGCAGGTACCTATGCACCCCGACGACCAACACAAGACTGCCTTCAGTACGCCATTTGGCTTGTACGAACACCGTCGGATGGCATTTGGCCTCTGCAATGCACCCGCGACCTTCAAGCGCCTAATGCAGACAGCGTTCCGCGAGGAAATGTTTAGCATTCTGCTGTGTTACTTAGACGACGTCCTCGTGTTTTCTGCAACTGTCGCCGAACAGATTCAACGACTGGACACCGTGTTCACGCGTCTGGCCGAATACGGGCTGAAACTCGAACTAAAGAAATGCGCTTTCTTTCAGTCTGAAGTGCAGTATCTTGGGCACCGCGTGTCGGCCGCAGGGATCGCGACTGATCCAGAGAAAGTTGCAGCTGTGGAAGTTTGGCCGAGGCCAGATACCTTGAAACAGCTCCGATCCTTCATGGGGTTTGCCTCTTACTACCGCCGCTACGTCCCCCTATTTACCGCGATCGCGAGCCCGCTGAATGCGCTAATAACCATGTGCTGCCGTGATATCAAAAGCAAACCACGATCGAGCGCTTCGTTCCAACTGGCAGGCCGATGGAGTGAGGAATGTGATACAGCATTCTCTGCGATAAAGAGAAAGTTGACGAGTGCTCCAGTCCTCGGATTCGCTGATTACAGCAAGCCGTTCATCGTGGAAACTGACGCATCCGACCTTGGGCTAGGCGCCGTACTGAGTCAGGTTCACGATGGACAGACGCGAATCATAGCGTGTGCGAGCCGTGGCCTCCGCAAGTCGGAAAAGAACAAGAGCAACTACTCTTCAAAAAAGCTAGAACTACTAGCTTTGAAATGGGCCGTATGTGACAAGTTCCGCGATTATCTCTTGGGTGGCGAATTCATTCTGTACGCCGATAATAACCGTTTGACCTACCTGATGAAATCGACAAAGTTACCGGCAGTTGAGCAGAGATGGGCTGCCGCGCTGGCCCCGTTCAACTTCGAGATCAAGTATCGTTCGGCCAAGCAAAATGCAAACGCGGATGCGTTGTCACGTCTAACACCCCCCGGGAAGGTCCCGTCCGATATCGACAGCTGCTTTGAGGAGTTGACCCGAACGACAAAGCTGCCCGCAGCATTACGTGTCAATGTTGTGGAGGCAAATGAGCGTACTCGAGATCGTGGACGAATCTGTCGGGACGCTACCATCGATTTCACCATCCGATATGCGTGAGCTACAACAGAATGATGACGTTCTGAAACGTGTAATCTGGTACCGCAATCTCGGGCGACATCCAGATGCCTCGGAGCGACCAGATGAGTCAAAGGCGACGTTGGCTCTTTTGGCTATGGGACACCAGCTCATCGAACGCGAGGGTGTGTTGTATCGGCACATTACCACCCCGGCCGGCATCCAGCGCGAACAGCTACTTCTGCCATCTTGTTTGCAGGATACGACACTGCGTGGCCTGCATGACGAAGCAGGACACCAGGGAGTTGAGCGTACCGAAGCCCTTGTCCGAGAACGCTGCTATTGGGTTGGCCTCCGTGAAGATGTCAAGAGATGGGTGGAGAGGTGTGAACGATGCCCCACGTCAAAACGAAGACTCCCCTTGGACGCTTGTCGGCAACGCGGCCCCTTGAAGTGTTGGCCATCGACTTCACTGTGCTGGAACCATCATCGGATGGGCGAGAGAACGTCCTTGTCATCACCACGTATTCACAAAGTACACTGTGGCGGTGGCGACACGTAACCAGCGAGCAGACACGGTGGCACGCATTCTGGTACACGAGTGGTTCCTCGTTTTCGGTGTGCCATTGCGGATACACAGCGATCTCGGAAGGAACTTTTAATCGGCGGTTATACGCTCGTTGTGTTCGCTGTACGACGTCAAGAAATCGCACACTACTCCGTACCATCCCGCTGGCAATGGCCAAGTGGAGCGATTTAATCGTACGATGCACAGTCTGCTGCGAGCCCTTCCAGCCGAGAAGAAGAGAAAGTTGGCGGACCATTTGAAGGAGGTCGTACATGCCTATAACATCACTCCTCATGGCAGCACTGGCTACTCGCCGCATTACCTGATGTTCGGGCGAGACAGCAGATTGCCGATCGACGTGCTGCTGGGCGCAGATGAATCATCGGGTGACGGATGGGTGCAACAGCATCAGCGTCGGCTGCGCGACGCTTATCAGAAAGCAGCAACACATTTGGACAACCATGCGGACCAACGAAAGGCGCGTCATGATCGCCACGCCCGCGAACTTCCACTCGCCGCTGGGACGCGCGTTTATCTGCGCAACCACGGCTTTCGGGGAAGGAGTAAAATCCAAGACGCCTGGCAGACAAGACCCTACCGTGTTGTGATGCGTCAGGGAACAAACGACGTGTATGTGGTCGAACCTGCCGACGGATTCGGTGCGCAGCGCACGGTGAATCGTGCTTCTCTACGGTTGTGCGTTCCAGGAAATGGCCCAAAAGCGGCACCACCTGTACGACGTCGTCGACTGCCATGCCTGCCCAGTGTGGCGTGTGTTAGTAGCAGTGACACGTCGGATACATCGAGTGCGCCATTGTTGTGGACTGTGCGGAATCCGGTCGTCCGCGACGTGTCACCTTCATCATCTGGTCCTGAATCGAGCTCCACGAGTAGTGCAGAGGAAGACGTTCGCCCGTTGCTACGGCGCACGTGCCGTAGTCGAGCGGGCACGCATTCGAACCCGGGCAATTGGCCCCGCTCTGTAAACCATTAGGGTTTGAGCATCTTAGCTTTTAGTTTTAGAGCTATGCTGCTCATAAGTTGGGGAGAGTGTGACCCTGTGACTTTTATGTATCTGGCATTAGGCCCAGGTTTTTTTATTTAACTTCCTTTATAACGGTATGCAGTGAATATACGCTGACAGTGATAACCCTTTGTAGCGTCGCTGGTATAATCTGGCTTTTAGGGCGCTGCATTGACATTTCCCAATTTACGGTAATAACTGTGCGCAAGAACGGATGCGCAAATGGGAAGACGGGTTATCATATTTTCCCGCGTAACGGGTGTTCTTCTGTCTGGGTCAGAAATCACATCTGACTTACACGTAAGTGAAACATGCACGCTTGGGTAGGAGCATTGTGTTTGTGTGACACTCTGCCATTGTGTTTATTTGTTCGGATTTGTAGCTATTTGTTGATAGCGTATTCATTACAATATCTACTGTTGACGGCGAGATGTCCCAAATGTCCTAGACCTAGTTAAGCTAGGCACCGTCAACAACAATGGCTTGTTAGCATTTGTATATCGTCCTAGCGGTTAGATTAATGAATGTATAATGTGTTAGCAAGAATGAGTTGCGGAATGCAAAATAGAATTAATACTACGGTGACAGTGTATCGTGTGGTGGCATTAGGTTTCAATGAGTAATGTCAGTAGTAGTAGTATTGTCTGTATTGAATGTCCTGCAATGAGTTACATTCGGGTGTTACATTTATTTGTTAAAGTTATGTTGCATGGTCGGTACACTATTATAAGTAGACGCATAGGCGTCGCGATCAGTATTATTGTATTAGGTTGCTATAACATGACTTCAACGGAACGGCTGGGCCATGCTTTCTTATTCAACCACTTTATTGCTATTATGTGGAGTATGATGCTACGTTGGCGCTAACAAACTGTCCAACGTTTGGCCGGAATCTTAGATGCCATTTACATAGTAATCCGTGTTACTAATGTGCATTGGCTGTGTGCAGGCTACTGTTTGTTAGGATATTAGGACGTGAAATGTGGTGACGGCCTGATAATAATCTGTGTTCTATCCATGACAGCTATCATAGTTCTGAGTAGCAGTCGCCGTTTCCGCCGTAGTTTCCGTTTCGGCCATATATCATCTTGGTTAAGTTAAACAGTTCTTCACAGAAATTAAGTACATTTTAGTTAGTCTGCCAAATAACGTTATGTCTCGGTTAATTGTTCTTCCGTGCGAATAAACCTTTTATATATATATATATATATATATATATATATATATATATATATATATATATATATATATATATATATATATATATATATATATATATATATAGATATATATAGATATATATATATACATATTCTGTTTGCCTTAGTGTAATTCGATTGGTTTGGGGACCCGCGGAGAGCTGCAGGTCACACATAAGCATAGAAACTCTTGCTGTCATTTTTTATATTACCTGCCAATTTTTGTTCAAAGGTTCTTTAAGATTTTCTAATTTCAGTTGTAGCTAGGTTAAGTGCCTCTTTGTAGTTTGTGTAGTCTTCTACATTTCCAGTGTGTTTATAGACCCTCCACAGCATCTGTTTGTGAGCAATTTTTCTAATAGCCTCTTTTGACAGGTGTTTTTTCCTGGACCTTTTCTCTTGTTTTCTTAATGGAACAAATTTCTCAATAATATTTTAAACAAGTCCAACACTCTGTTGCTGTCTTGTTCTTCAGCAAGTTATTCCAATCTATATTTGCTAGATATGTTCTCATCACTTTATATTTGCCTTTGTTGAAGTTCCTCCTCCATTGTTTTTTATATGTATTCCCTGTTTTTACTTTTATATTAAAATGGATTTGGTTATGGTCACTTGAACCCAAAGGTTTGTGTACTTTAACATTGTCAACTAATTCATTTGAGAAGACAAAATTAAATCTAACAAATTCCCACCTCTGGTTGGTTCCAAGACATGTTGAGTAAGGAAACAATCCTGTGTTAGAAGTAGAAACTGGTGGTCGTCACCTCCAGCACTCTCTAATGATTCCCACTGTATATGGCCATGGTTAAAATCACCCATTATAACACATTCTCCCTTGCTCACCTCCCTTATCACCTTTTGTAATTTTACATCTTCCTCTTGTCCTATGTTAGGACAATGATAAACTACTCCTATTGTTAATGTTGAGTTCCTGGTAACTATGTTACACCAAATTGCTTCCACACTATCTGCTTCACTTTTCAGTGTTATTTCATATGTTTGGATAGATTCTTTAATATATAAAATTACTCCACCTCCCCTTCTTTCTCGTCTATCCTTCCTAAACATTACATAGCCTGTCAGTGGTAACTCAGCATCTACTATATCTTCATTTGCCCATGATTCTGTGATGCCTATTACATGAGGATCACTATCTGCTACCATAATGTCTAACTCACTTTTTTATTTACTATGCTCCTGGCATTTAAGCATACACATTTAAGTTCATTGTCTGAAATTATTGGTGAACATTTCTTTGGATGTGTATTTGTAGTAGTACTCCTTTGAGTTTTCTTTGTCAGTTCACCCTGCGCATCTAGTTTAAATAATTTATGGTACCTGTGCCCTCGTCGACAACTCTGACAAACTCACACCCAAGAACTGCAGCGCCCTTCCCTGTCAGATGAAGTCCATCTCTCATGAAAAGTCATCTCTTTCCACAAAGTTTAATCACGTCTACAAAGCCTACTGCCTCCTCCATACATACCTTCTGTACCTGTGTATTGATCACCATCCTCCTACAGTTCCTATATTCCTCACCCCTGCCTCCTATTATTGGTAATATCCCCGACAATACAATCTGTCCAACTCGTGCCTCTTTAAGTGTCTTGATCAACCTCCTGTACTTACCAACAATGGCTGACGTTCCCTCCTTCTCTGCATTGTTCATTCCCACATGCACCAGGCTTTCCTCGATTTCCCCTGTGATACTACATCAGCAAAGTTCCTTTCCTGTTGCACACTACTAGTATGCCACCTTTCTCTCCATTCATCAACCTTTACTGTCTTACCACCTGGCAATCCCTCTCCACTCACCCGCTTACCTCTCTTTTGTTGCATACTCTGCCTTCTGTCATCTTTCTTCTTCTGATCCACAGTTTTATCCTTTTCTCTGCTCTTGTTATCCTCGACCATCCTGCCACCTGACAATTCCTCTTCACTCACTCGGTTATCTTCCTTTTGTTGCACATTCTTCCTTTTTCCATCTTTCATCTTCTTACCAGCTTTCTCCCTCACATTGCCACTGCTCCTGCAGATATTTCACTGTCATACACCCCCTACACACGAAATTAAAATCATCCGCCTGCACCTCCGCCCACGAATTTACACACCCGGACTTTGCAAAGTCTATCCAGCTGTCGCAGCTAGAACATATCAAATTAAGTTTCGCCTTTACTTGGCGTTTGCACGGCGCCATGTTAGAAATTAAATTTGTATTTGTTTATAATCCGTTTATAATCAATTTATACTAGGTAATCTTCACAAAGACTGCTTTTGTGTTGTAATACACATTTTATAGTATTTTACTTATGTCTTAATTAAATTTACAACTACTTCCTTGCAACTTACTTTCTATGTAACAGCTGACTATAACAAAACGTAATATCGCTCGCGCTAACGAAATTTCAGTGATCTTCTTTAAATTACACTGAATTACTACCTACGGCTAACTTTTAACAATAAATGTTGCTAAAACAAAATATTCAGGTTTTCAATCTTTAATATGTACTAAATTATATAAAAATTATATATATATATATACACACGCACGCACGCACGCACGCACGCACGCACGCACGCGCGCGCAATTGAACAACTTAGCATGCTACCTATTTACCATAATACTGAGTATGGAAAATGGACAATACAGGAGAAGTAAATTTAATGTATTATAAATATCATATCATATTATAAACACTTTAACATCATATTTATCTTCCTTAATTTCCATCGAATCTACCAACTTCGAAAAGAGACATAGTTTACACTAGTGAAGAGTAATTCACATAACAAGCAGGGATAGTGTTTATTGATGTTGCTCTGCTCTACACACTTGTGTGCATGCGTGACAAACGGTGGCGTCACAGCGCGGAGCCTAGATAATTGAGGCTGAAGTAATGTGTACGGAGCTCCTCTAGGGAACGATCCGGGAACCAGATTAAATACGCCTAAGTAAAAGATGGCTTCGTGCATGGGACATTCGGGGCTGTTTCTGCTCATAGTTTCTGTTGTCTTGTGCAGTATTAGCTGTATTGCACCGTATTGGTTAGTGAACCCGAACATTCAGGAGTATAAAGGATTGTTCGCCTTGTGCAGCGGAACTAGACATCGGTGTTACTGGTTCTTCGAGGACGACTTTGCATGGCAGAAGTCTCTGGATGGTAAATCCATGTTTATTTACACGATGATAGTCGGTACAGGTGTAAACGTTTTTCGACAATACAAACGACGACAAATATAATGCAGAATACCACATCCGTGTAATAGATAGAAGAACTAGTTAGTATCGTCGGATGTTTCTGTAGCTAATCGTAGTAATTATTGTGGTCAGACGACTAATTGAGATTCCTGGTTACTTTCGTGACGTTTGTAATTGACAAATTGTACAAGTTATACTTTTTTATAGTTCAATAAACTGGGTGATGTTGTTCATTGTGTTGAACTGGTTTATATGTATGTATAATCCATTAACATCACATGTAAAATGGGTTGTGGATATTATTTTATCCCAGTTACGTTTGTTTTTGGTGTTTCTCTGATGTTATTCAGCACACCTGTACTACGTTGCCGATTGTCGGTCACCAACTGACCTACATACGCCGCACAGGTGCCCACTTCGGTTCTGCGCAAAGCATCGTGCTAAATATCCTTGCTTTTTCGAATTTCGATGTTGTAGCTCATGTTTTGCAAATTGATGTGACAAACATTGAATGTGTAGATTATTTAAATACATTATTTATTACATTTATTTTATTGTAAACTTTTATATTCGGACAGCTATACTATAAGCAAAATACATAATATAACTAGTAAAATAGATGCACTTGACTTAATTTTAATTAAATTAATTTTAAACTTCTTTACCATTAAATATATATTAATCTAATTAAGAAATTATGTATAATTAGCATGGGGGCATCAAGCATAGATGCTCTAGAGCTGTAGACTCTGTTTCCTTTGACAGTAGTGACTGAGATTTCAACATTCATTTCAACAAGCGCCGAGAGCGTACTAAAACTGGACTAGTTACTGATTTACTGTAGAACATTAATAATATAGACTATCCTGTTCAAGCCACAGCAGAGAACTTTGGGTTTTTAGTTCTTTTGTGCAACATTTACTTTTTTACTGGCAAGACATGTTTTATCAGTGTTTACTGGGCAAAATGGCAAACAAAAACTGAGCCCAGTGGAAACAAATGTGGACAAAACTTTTATAACGATAATAGTATTCACTTCATAGAAAACAATGAACAGTTGTTTCAACAGTTTAAAAAAATGGGATGATCAATTAATAATTCCAGCCACGGGTCGTAAACAAAATTATAATAACATTATATTGCGCACACTATCCAGGCAGTCATGTATTGCTATATACTTAAGTGTACCAATAATGCCATAATTTGGGTAATAGTAAACTAAAGCAAACTAATAACTTATTTAGGCTGATTAAGAGGTGTGGCAAAATGCCCATATTGGGGACTTCCACTAAAATGGCTAAGATTGTTTTTGTGACATTGAACATTGAAAATCTCAACACGTGGTATTTAGCTATGATAAATATAAGGGTCATTCCATGTCAAATCAACCAGTGGTCAAAAAGTTGTCTCAGAATTTGCTTAAATGTTAACCAATGAATAAGTAGCTATACCTGAACACTTCTGCAAAAAAAACTAAAACATTGCCAGTAACAATTTGCTACCATCTATTGTCAGGAATACTTGCAATAACTTATTTGTTTAGTAGGCTTCTAGTTGCCATACTTTCAGAATAATTCAGCCTTAAACTTAACGTTTTTCTATATTTTACAAATTTTAGCAAGTCGTATAGCCACCATTTCTTAACTGTGCATAGTCCTTTATTACATAAACAACATATTGAAATTTCGGGATGGTGTTCTGCAACTTACATTTTGGATATTTTTGGCCAATTTAGGAGAAATTTAGGAGAAAACGCCATTGGGCAGAACAGTAACTTACACCTGCAATATAAAGTAAATGAGACAGAACACCATCCTGAAATTTTACTATGTTGTTTACCTAATAAAGGACTATGCACAGTAAAAAAAAATGGTGGTTATATGACTTGTCCCACATTCTCTTTTTGGGTGCTTAAATTTGTAAAATAAAAAAGTCAAAGTCTAAAGCTGAGTTATTTTGAAAGTATAGCAACTAAAAGTCTACTGAACTAACAGGTTATTGTCAATATCCCTGACAATAGATAGTGGCAATTTGGACATTGTACTGTAACACAACAATGGAATACAGACTGCTGAAATCCTTCTCGGAATTTTATTTTATGTTTTCCATTTTCGTGCACCCTGTATACCCATTGTCCTTCGTCCTATCATTCTTGTATTTTGCATAGATAATCTGCACCAACATGACTACATATTCAGCAAATTTCAGATTTACCTTGGAAACTTCTTACCCTGGTACTTCAGAAATACTCCCTATAGGTCCTTCCTCAATTTAATTAGAGCTGGTTTCATTTTAAAATCATTTTGTAAAAAATCAGCTTAGTTTTTGATGAAATTATTTTTGACCGGATCCGGTAAAAATTCATTGAGAAAGGGGCAACATTGGTGTTGTTCTATAAAACTATAACACAAGGCTAACAGTATTCACCCTTTCACAAGTTACCAGATCTAACGATCAAAGTAAATTCTTTCGATGAATTTAACAGAAGTACATGTGCACTCTTTTATTAAATCAACTGCATATTACATAAACTATTCCCGAACTACATATTTGAACATCAACAGACCTGACTCATGATGGGCTAAATTAATTTATTATATATCATCCAAAATTTTCTTTTAACAGTTTTTCAAGATGCATTAATAGTAGTTGTATCAACACTAAAATATGTTGTGCATGCTTGTGATAGAGAATGCGCAGACAAACATTGTTGTGAGTGCAGACAGTGTATGCGTAACTGTAGATTGTTTAAAGACAGTCACTTGGTTCACTGGTGGTTGCAGGCTGGTACAAGACATGTCAAGGCTGCTTCACCGCCGGTCTCATCATACTGCTTGTCACCTTGCTCATTGCCTCTCTGCTGGCTTGTTCTATCATCAGTAGAGACACAAGGGTTCCAGCCTACTCCCTCTGTCTCTCAACGCTGCTTGCATGTAAGTACTCTTCATTGTAGCACTTTCAACTCACTCCAGTCACTTTTACAACAAGTAGGCAGACGGGTAGTTAGTTAGGTTAAGCTTTTGTTTATCTATCTGTTTAAATCTATATGTCTTTCCTTCGCCATTTTCACCTTCTTAGTGAAGAAAATCCTGAAGGTTTTTAATAGACAGTCAATGTGCAGAATCAAAGCAATATATTGTATCACCTTACAAGCTCAGCTTGAGTTCTAAAATGAGGAGTTAAAGTATAAACTCTATATTTGACATGTACATTGTGTGATAACCTATAATGCGAATAATTTTTCTGGTTCTTATCCAACAATTACAGATAATTTGTTTACAGTTCACAACTTCACACAAAATTGTATGTTTTATTAAATGTCTGCATTTGTGACTATATTATGTTGAAGTTAATTTTAGGTAACTTTAAGTTTACCCGGTATTGCTTCTTGTTACAGTCAGCCTAATGGGTACAACAATCATCCTGTTTGGTGTGAAGGCTCACTACAAGTGGAATGCGGCGATGCATGGAACAGCCTATCTCTTCACGTGGAGCTACTTCGTTGGCATATCAGGCGTCTTGTCCACTCTCCTCAGCTCCGTCTCGTACATGCTCGATGGCTGCTTCATGCGCACTAAAACTGACAGTGGATACATGCGTGGCAACATATACTGAGACTACAGACATGTACCAACACAGAGCTTACAAAAGGTGCAGCACATGCAGAGGAAGCAGCAGTTACTGGCTAGGTTGCTATGTGCAGAAGCGTAATCATTGTATTATCAAAGCCATCTGACCCATGGGTGGCGACAGAGTAAACATAATATTCATTTAACTACATTCCTTCAACCACACCACAAACTTTGACTTGATGATAGTGTGATTTTGAAAAATGTTTACACGTGTCTGTTTATTATATGCAAGAATTTTATTTTGTCTCTGCGTTTTCATTCATTCGTTCATTATTCTACTATAGACCCCTGCAGGGAGTCAGCTACCACAGTGCTGTCACTAGAACATGTCGTGCGACCATTGGCATACAAATCATGACCTACACAAAAATGACTTTGTAAACTCAAAGCAACATATTCCATGCCTCAAACTACCTATGTGTCCAGGGTTCGCACAGATCCCCAAATGTTGTTGAATTTGACTTTGTGACTCAAGTGCCCTTAGATGTTCTTGAATTCATTGCAGTGTTCTTAAATGTTCTTGAAAACATATTTTATGTATTGCTAACAGGGATGGGGTAATAGTAATATGTCATTGTAATAGGTAATAGACGGTTTTTATGTAATAGTAATACATGAGATTTTTTCAATAGTAGTAGATCCTAAAGTAATAGATAATATTCTATTACTTTTCTATTACATCTATTGCCTCGAACTTACAAAAGATCAGGTTTTTTATGTTATTCAAACTGATAGTAATTGTAAACAATGTACAAACAATGGCTGAGCAAACAACATGAAAAGACCAGTAGGCTCAGAAGTGATAATTTGATGGCTTCAGAAATACCTGCTCAATGAAACAATGCAGGAGTAGCAAGCCAGTTACTAATTGTTAAGGTGCCCCATTGGCTTCACACATTCCTAGCACACACGTAATAATAATTATGTTTTTAGTTCAGACAATCAGTATGTCCATATAAAAATAATAAATGCATAGATAAAAACAGTATATTTAAAAATTATACCCAGCTAAAATCCATTGATGCTGCAATTTCGACGTACCGTAATATCGCTAATTGCAATGTTCTGTATAATGAGATTCCGTGACTTGTTAGTCCTTGTCATTAAGCTAAATATAACCTTTCTGATGACATGTGGCTAGCGCTACATCTCATAGGCAGACACAAAGGGCATGGTTTCAGATGTGTACAGGCAGGTAACAGTTATCTTGGAGCAGGAGATACAACCTGTATTGAATTCAAAGTAAGCTTTGATAAAATCCGGGACTTCTGAGTTTTTTTTTCAGACCCTTTGTTGAAATGTTCTCGCCTCAGTTCTTCAAATGGTGTACAAATGTATGTTTAGCTAGTGTACTACAAAGACATTTCATAAGCAATTCTAGGGTTCACAGACCCATAAACATAGTTAATTGACATTAATCAATAGTAATGATGACCCAGTAATAGTAATAAATCTCCTGGTAAGATTAGAATTAATGTAATAGTAATAGATTGTCTGTAATAGAACCCATGCCTGGTTGCTAATGTGTCTATTCCACAAGTGTACTGAAATGTGTCTATTTTATCTAAACTGCATACTACTGTGTTTTATAGAATATATTGTATTTTTTAATAAAGTATGATGTATATGTATACATATTTTCAGTTTTCTCGATATGTCTCTGATGCAGTCCCTCTCATGCACCTCCTTCAATCATACATCTGTTACATGGTCCCTCATGGCTCATGCACCCTTCAGTCACACGTCTCTGACACAGTCCCTCTCATGCACCTCCTTCAATCATACATCTCTCAACCGGTTCGGTCTCTGACACGGTCCCTCGTGCACCCTTCAACCATACGCTTCTGACACTGTCCCTCATGCACCCTTCAATCATAGTCTTTGACACGGTCCCTCATGCACCCTTCAATCGTACATCTCTGACACTGTCCCCCATGCACCCTTCATGTGACCATCAAACAGTCTGACTTGTCTTACCTGCCGTTGTCATCGTCTCACTGACATGCTGATCGAGTTCAGTCAAAATTAGACATTTCTAGCTCTTGTAAAATGTCTCGTGCCGCACCCGTCAATGTTTACCAATGTGTGCATGAATTACACGTGCCTTGTGGCGAAAAAATGCCAAATATCCTTCCGCCTATTACAATAATCTAAACATTCACAATTACACTGTAAACAGCTTCTACCAGCAAACTTGGCAATGTGCCTGCTCAACTGCAGTTATATCAGTTATACGATTTTTTATTTCACATATCTATATTGACTGTGCCCTACATTCGTAATACACCAGGAAGTGTTTCTGAGGCATGACCTCGGGACCTGTCCTCCCGGGCAACGCAAGATAACATCTGACTTGGCGATAAAGTGCGGTACTATATTGCATTCCTGTGTTACAATAGTTATTACAACGCTTAAACGAAGACGAAGGATATATATATATATATATATATATATATATATATATATATATATATATATATATATATATATATATATATTGAATTGCACAATGTTGTGTTTACATCGGCGAACAAATAAATGGATTCCGTTATACATTAACTTATGTACAGCTAATTAATTCCACCGAGCCGTGAAACAGCTTGCGTGTAATTTCCGAGGATTCACGCGTGACGTGTTATTCTTAATGATTGTATAAACATGCACACTGTTGCACATGTAAAAGTGTGTTTTACTGTTTGTGAAGAACTTAACAATTAACCAATTATGTAGTATCTTTAACGTTGATAATGATGATGATAATTGAACAATACTGCATTAGCCAGTCATACAGTCGCTTCCGTTCACAAGACTAATCCGTGGAAGCGATTGCACACTAGTTAATGCACCTCATAAGAAATAAGTAAATAATACCTACGATCAGTTTTGCATGTACATTTCATATTACATTATGCTCCAAGTGAATTATTACTAGGTAGGTTTGATGTAATCTAACAATAAAAAGTCATCATATCTATGCATACGGTTACCCTGTGCTATTTTATACAATTTTAGTGAAACACTACATATATGATATGATGGACAGAGAAAGCAGAAGCGAAGAAACAACCAGGCCTCAGGAAAAGGGGAAGAACCCAACTAAGATGGGAGCAGACCTGGAGCAGATACATCACCAATGTATCTAAATAAGATACAGATACATCACCAATGTATCTAGATAAAATACATATACATTGGAAATATCACAGATACATATATAAATACATGAATTTTAAATGTATCTAGATACAGTTACAAATACATTTTCGATACCGCTTTGAACACTGTCAGAGAAAACACACTGAATATGTATTTAATATTTTATTCATGTAATATCATACAAATGGCTTCGCTAATTGCTTTTAAAAACATGAAACAAATATAATTACTAATTATATAATCATCAATGAAGTAATATTCCTTTATTAACATTCTTGAACTACTCCAGACTGTGAGTAATTACTGGCTTCTCCATCTAATTGCAATTCAAATTCACCAATGGAATATTTCCAGCACAATCTGCGAAATACATTGTATCTGAAATGCATCTGAAAATTAAGATTCTTCGATAAAAGTATCTAGATACAAAAGATACAGATACACGATTTATCTGCCCCAGGTCTGATGGGAGGATTGTGTAAAGAGGGATGTAAAACAAACAGAAGATGAAGGGAGAAGGCTACCGACAGGGAGAAAAGGGATAACACCTGGGGTGTTGCAGCATTGCGTCAACTAACATTACCCCTTCCTAAAGGGAGCAACGAGAAAAAACTCATTATAACATATATTACAAATTATGTATATTATACATTACGTGTATTAACAACGTGTCTAGATATACATTAAAGACGACACATACCTTCAAGCCCACGTATTAACTCATCATTCCTGGCGACATCTGTGCGTTGTGTTCCTTTCCAGACATTGTAGATCTTTCGCCGTGTGTGTCAACTATGTATACGGACAACTAACGTCCAAGCAGCCGCACTGAAAGAAGACACGGCGGTCTCGTCTTATATACACCGTCGGCCACGTCGGTTTCTCCATATCTAGAGATGTGTGATTGTTATGTGGAATTCCCTTCACTTCGTCCCTCAACTTCCTACTGCTTTCAAAAGCACCAGTCCCCGTAATAAACTTTCGGTTGTGGGGGAATGACGATTGTATCCCGATTTCCTTCCCGATTGTAAAATAGCACTATACGTACGTGCATCGCTGCATCTGTTCAATTCATATAACGTTGAAACCGGTTGTAATTGACGTTATCAGGAAGCATCGATCTGAGGCTGTCACACCGTCGTCACAGCCAGGCACGTGAACACCCCGTAGCTTTAACGGGCTAGAAAGAACCGGATGAAATAATCGAAATGCCCAGCAAGAGAGCTATTTCACTACTTTCAATAGTATATGCGGAAGTGTGCAGTTGATCGGTTAAAAATTAAAACACTCTATCATTGCGACTGTTTTCTTCTCTAGGATTTCGCCTATTTCGCTGACAACTTCGCTGTATACGTGAAGGCTCACGGTGTTTGCAAGGAAACAATACAAATGTTCAAGTAGCATTGCTTTGTTTGTAATGAGTCTGGGGGAATAATACAGTTTGACTAAGATTACAGAGACTTTGTTAAGGGAAGCCAGTTACCCGCCCGTCCGCCCGAATATAGTGAACAGCTTTTTGAATAGCTTTTCATCTAAACTGCCTGTGTCATATGGCGCTCCCCCAGGGTTGTGTTATTGGACCAATAGCACGTGAACACACCGTCGCTCTTCCGGGCTAGAAAGAACCGGATTAAATAATCGAAATGCCCAGCGAGAAAGCTATTTCACTACTTTCAATCGTCAACGCGGAAGTAGGAAGTTGATCGATTCAAAATTTAAATACGTTCGTTGTTGTATATTCACAGACACTACATATAACATACACGTGATCTTTATTTGCAAACTCATGTATTACTACTCAGGTAGTTCGCCACTTACCATGTATCACTACACATGTAGTCCACGACAGACATGCATATTTAACATTTCCCTCCCGTAATAATTATGAAGAAATCTACTAACAACAATATAACTTCTTCTGTATGCCTACAGTAAAATAATCTACCTGATTATTATAATAACATAGATATGCACTAGCAATGTAACTCAACACTACACTAGTATTCAACCATGTCCTGCTAACTAAACTAATGTAACTAGAGTCCACTAGCTCACTTATATATGTTACACTACAGAGAAGCTCACTAATCTCTGTTACACTACAGATCTAGTCTATCTGGTGCCTTACACGAGAAGACCGTCGCAGATGTGTTTCCTTCTCCACTTGGGCAGGAGTTACCAATTCTGCAGTAGGCCTAAACTTATCCTGAACCGATTGCTGTTGAGGGGCTTCATACGTCAACCCACTGGCACTGTCGTTTGTCTGATTCAGTGATGGTATAGTGTCAACCAAATAGTCATGACCATTAGTCGCTGCAGTCAATTCTAACTGTGTCAGAGGCATGTTACTTGAGTTTACCCTTGAAATCAGTTGGTCAATGTGGCGTTTCCACAATCCCTTAGAAAAAGTGACTTGATATGTCAACGGTCCACACTTCTTATTTATAGTTGCTGGGACCCACTTATCCTTTCCATGGTAATCTCGAACCCATACCATGTCTCTTCCCTTGAATGATCTCAGATTTTGAGAACCACGCTCCATTTGTTTCTCTAACCGTTTGTTTTCCCGTCGTTTATCCGGTTTCACACTGTCAAGTCGAGTGCGTAGCTGTCTACCCATGAAACGCACTGCTGGAAATTCCCCTATGAAAGATATGCGGAGCATTTCTATGTGCCATGAGGAACTTATCCAGTCTAACCTGGAGTGACTCCCCTGACGATGCCATAGTTCTCAAAGCCTGCTTTACAGTTTGCACAAATCGCTCTGCTTGCCCATTAGAACTTGAATGATATGGCGATGTAGGTTGGTGCAACACTCCCAACCAGTCCAAGAAGTCCTTGAACTCCTGAGACTTAAACTGTGGACCATTGTCCGAGATAAAATTGTGAGGAATTCCCCCTCTACTGAATATCGTCCTCGGTGCATTCACTGTAGCTTCACTGGTCGTACTGTTTTGAATGACAACTTCTGCTCTGCTTTCGTCAACGAGCGAGATGCAAACTGAATTGGTCGCTCCTCTCCATCAGGCATAATGTGAGAAAGCACCGCTCCTAAACCAACTGGCATTGCATCACTTGCAACTGTCACGGGGAGACTGCTGTCAAAATGCATATGAAACCCGGACTTGCCTAGAGCACGTTTCACTGCTAGAAACGCCTCATCCATCACGTCTGTCCACTCAAACTCCCTATCATTCTCAAGCAAGGTAGTGAGAGGATGGAGTGTGGAAGCAAAGTGTGGCACAAACTTTCGATAATAGTATGCCATGCCGATGAACGACCTCAATGAACTCACATCAGTGGGTCTAGGTGCATCTAGTATGACGGCTAGCTTGTCCGCCGGCATCAATCACATTCGCATTTATCTCGATTCAGCTTTAAACCGAATTCTGTCAGTCTTTCAAACACCCTACCCAAATTGCTCAAATGACACAAGGATATCATCGAGATATACCTTGAAACCTGGTAAACCCTGTAACACTTTCTCTATAGCATTCTGCTAGATAGCAGGTGCCGTGGTTATGCCAAAGACTAGCATGTTCTGTCGGAATAGACCATTATGCGTTGCTATGGTGAGGTATTCCCTAGAAACCTCCATTTCATTGTACGCATTCGCTAGGTCAAGTTTGGAAAATTTAACTCCATCAGCCAAGTCAGCCAGAATATCATCAATGTTGATATTCGGAGGGGCACTGTTTTCAACAGAGGGTTAACAGTTGTCTTGTAATTGCCACACAGTCTAATCGCACCATTCTTCTTTGGCACTACTACAACACCCGTTGCCCAGTCACTGCTTGTAACTGGTGTAATGACCCCAGCTTTCTCAAGTTTGTCTAACTCCAGCTCAACTTTCGGGCATAGAGCATATGTGACCCGATACGGTTTAGTGTACACTGGTTTTGCTCCCTCTAATAGTTCAACCCGTGCCTTAATCGCAACTCAAGTTGTCAATCAAACAAATCCTGATGCTTACTGACTAGCCCATGCAACTGACCAGTCATGTGATAGACACACGGACCCTGACCTAAACTTGATCTCGGTCCAGTCAAGTTGATAGCTTCTAACCAGTCTCTGCCAAACAGTATGTGTCTACTGTCGGGGACAACATACAGCACCAAGTCTACATTATGCGAGTTATACTGCACATTCACCTTAAACATACCTTTACATGGCACTGATTCACCTGTGAAACTGCGTAACACCTTGTTACTAAACTGAAGTTAACAGTTTGCAAACTTTGACTGATACACATCATCGAAATAGCAGACCCTGTGTCAAGCTCCATTGGCATTGCAATACAACGCTATTTACAGTAGGACGCACAATGATAGCAGATTTGTCTACATTCAACACACAATTGGTTTGACAATGCACATCTAGTACATCGTACTCAGCTCGATTTGAAAAGTCATCAACTGTCACCGTATATACCGGTCGCTGTCGCTCACGCTCAGCCGGCTCAGTTTTTGTGTCTCTCATGTTTGCCTTGCATTCGACACATTTAGGCAAAGTGGTTCTCTCGTCCACAAGTGTGGCATTTCTTGCCAAAGGCTGGACATTGTTTCCGATCAAAGGCGTGTTCTCGGCCACAGAACTTGGCCTGGCCCGGGACGATTCGTCGAACTTCCTTGCTGCCCTGCCGCGGCGAAACCCTTTTGTCGGCCTTGACCTTCAATCACCTAGTTTACAGTCGCCAAATCGTGCGTCTGCTGCTGTCCTCGGAACAGGTTCATGTTCTGACGCGCTGCCTCGTGGGCAGTGGCAACTTGCCTCGCTGTCTGCAATGTCAGCGTTTCCTCGCGAAATAGTTTTTCTCGCAGACTGTCATCGTGACATCCATACACCAGGTAATCGAGCAAATTGTTCTCCTTTTCGTTGCCGAAATTGCACGTCTTCGTCAAATTGCACAATCGCGCTACATACAACGCACTCGTTTCGTCGTACAACTGCTTGCACGAGCAGAATTTGTACCTATCAATCAATTCGTTCGTTCTCGGGGCGAAGTAGTTGTCAAAGCGCTCGAGAACTATACTTTCACCGTCGGTACGTGTTCGCCTTCGATGTTATAATCGAACGAATTGAATATCGTCAGTAACTCTGCACCACCAAGCGTAACCACCAACGCAATCTTCTCAGCTTCACTCTTAGCTGTAGCTCCTGTAGCCAGCAAATACATATTAAATTGCCGCTTGAAAGTTTGCCAACTTTCCTTCGCGTTCGACCCAGCCAGGCAGAGTTTAGGCGCCATTAGCCCAGTGAATTCTGCCATGCTTACGCGTCTTCGTCGTCTTCTTCGACTTCGGCTATTTCATTCACAGCTCAACGTCAAGTTTCAGTAACTGTTTCACTCACAGTACATCTGGGAAACATCTAGTTTCCACACATCGATGAGTAAGTACCATCCCATTCGTCTCGTCGCCAATTATCTGTTGTATATTCACAGACACTACATATAACATACACGTGGTTCTTAGGGGTGGCACATAACTTATCTTTATTTGCAAACGCATGTATTACTACTCAGGTAGTTCGCCACTGAACATGTATCACTACACATGTAGTCCACGACATAGACATGCATATTTAACATTCGTCATGTCCCTCCACTGCTGCCATGTCTGTCCCTTTGTGTCTGCCTTCGATCGCCACGTCCCTTCATTATTCCCATGTCTCTCCCTTTGTCCAGGCTTCCTACTGCCACGTCCTTTCATTGCTCCTATGTCTCTCCCTTTGTATCTGCTTCCTACTGCCACGTCCCATCATTGTTCCCATGTCTTTCCCTTTGTGCCCCTTTCATACTGACACGTACGTCCATCCATTACTCCCAAGTATCCCCCTTTCTGCCTGCTTCCTACCGCCGTGTCCCTTAATTGCTCCCATGTCTCTCCCTGTGTCCATGTTTACTACTGCCACATCCCTTTATTGCTCCCATATCTCTCCCTGTTCCTGCTTCCCTGCCTGACGTTGTAAATAAACGTTGTTAAGACTGCTATGACGAACACTGTTTCAGTTCTATTGTGACATTTCACGTTGAGCTGTAACTTGTAACTCGACGTACACTTATAGTTTTACCCTAACGACGGGAGTGGCCATGTAATGAGTAACATGCCTTTGTTAATGTTATGTCGTATGTTGCTGCAAACCATTATAGAAAACAGGACAGAATGTAAAACAATGCTAAACAAACATGTTCACATCAATAAATTCTAGTACTACATCTACACAAACGCACACACGCACGCATTATTGGCACACGTTAGTGTCGTATGTTGCTGCAGAACGTGGTAGAAAACAATACAGAATGTAAAAACCTTAATGAATAACCAAACACGATTGAATCATTAAATACTATGTTTATTAAAATATAATATTAGATATGTCGACTGAAAGACAATTGTTTTGTATAAGTACACTGCAGACAAATGTACACTCAAAATTAGACTAGTACGTTGTCAGTAGCTTCATTCAGCGGCTCCTCAGATTATGGCTTTTAAATCTGAAGGAGACATAATATACCACTGAAGGGCCTTTCTCTTTCATGCACATAAATATTAATCATGCATGTTAAGATAGATGAATTATAGTGTTAGATGTACAAACATTACACGCACACTGCATGGTGCTGTACATAAATATCGATGTACAGCAAAAACGTGCATGCGTAAGTGCACGCAAACATGTGCGCAAACATACATATGCATGCATGCATACATATACCTGTATGCGTATATGCGCGTATGCGTACATGCATGTGCGCATGCATACGAGCAATGCATTTATACATGCATATATACATATATACACATGCATGCATGCATGCATAATTATTATACATAATATTATACGCGTATATGCGTGTATGCATACATGCATGTATAAATACATACATACATACCATACATACATAAGTACATGTAAGTTAATACATTATGTTGTTATGTATATAATTATGAGATCGCCTTGATGAAAATATTCAAAGTAAACAATTATATTATAAATAAGTTCTACGATCGAGGTTCTTCATTATCCCTGCTTCATTGTTGGTCACGACTATCGTTCACGTCAACTTTGGTCAGACTGTCGGTCTGAGTGCGCACGTACAACCGACAGAGATCTTCACCCAGCCGGACTGCCACTTGTAGTAGCCAGCGTCGTCACATTGTTCCGTCAGACGTAGAACGTGTACGTTATAGTAGACAGGTTCGCAGTGACTGAGACCATCGACGCCGATACAGCGGTCACACTTACAACGGGCTTCTGTCAGTACACTAGGGTAGCGTCGCTGGTCTTTGTTGAGCACGTTGTACCACGGGCAGATGGAACGTTGCTGCACGGACACATCGTCAGTTGCCGGCTGCGTCGGACATTCCTGGTCCCCGAACATGTGTGAATCCATCGTGTCAGCAGTTGACTGCAGGCCCCGGATGAAGTTGGTGAATGGCGGCGTGATGTAGATCGACTCATGAGCTTCACGAGCCTGGCGAGTGTTGTAAAAGTCCATCCATTTCTGATGCAGTTCACTCGACGTGTGGATCTTACACGTGGTAGTTGGAGCGGAGAGTGTACACGGCAACGTCACGATAACAACCAAGACTGCCACCTGAAAAAATCAAAACATCGGTGTCTAGAAATTCGTGATATGCAATATAAAATATACCTAGTACCTGTTATTACTAATAATCTGAGAGATCCACGTTGAACTGTGTCAGACGAAAGGAACAACAGCTGGGGCGGTGCAGCAGCAACTGACATCACCCCTTTCTAAAGGGAGCAATGAGACAAAAACGCATATAAAATATATTACACATTATTTATATTACACATAACGTGTATCATACAATGTGGCTAGATATAAATTAAAGAACACACATACCTTCAAGCCAACGTGTAAACTCATCATTCTTGGCGACATATGTGCGTTGTGTTTCTTTCCAGACATTGTAGATATTTCGCCGTGTGTGTCAACTATGTATACGGACAACTAACGTCCAAGCAGCCGCACTGAAAGAAGACACGGAGGTCTCGTCTTATATACACCGTCGGCCACGTCGGTTTCTCCATATCTAGAGATGTGTGATAGTTATGTGGAATTCCCTTCACTTCGTCCCTCAACTTCCTACTGCTTTCAAAAGCACCAGTCCCCGTAATAAACTTTCGGTTGTGGGGGAATGACGATTGTATCCCGATTTCCTTCCCGATTGTAGAATAGCACAGTACATACGTGCATCGCTGCATCTGTTCAGTTCATATAACGTTAAAACCGGTTGTAATTGACGTTATCAGGAAGCATCGACCTGAGGCTGTCACACCGTCTTCACAGCCAGGCACGTGAACACCCCGTAGCAACCCCGTAGGCTAGAAAGAACATTTCACTACTTTCAATAGTATATGCGGAAGTAGGAAGTTGATCGGCTAAAATTAAAACACGATCGTCATTAATTTTGTTCGTTATTAATAATATTATAATGACATTGTTATGGACTCTATCATTGCGACTGTTTTCTTCTCTAGGATTTCGCCTATTTCGCTGACAGCTTCGCTGTATACGTGAAGGCCCACGGTGTTTGCAAGGAAACAACACAAATGCCCGCCCGCCCGCCCGCCCGCCCGCCCGCCCGCCCGCCCGCCCGCCCGCCCGCCCGCCCGCCCGCCCGCCCGCCCGCCCGCCCGCCCGCCCGCCCGCCCGCCCGCCCGCCCGCCCGCCCGCCCGCCCGCCCGCCCGCCCGCCCGCCCGCCCGCCCGCCCGCCCGCCCGCCCGCCCGCCCGCCCGCCCGCCCGCCCGCCCGCCCGCCCGCCCGCCCGCCCGCCCGCCCGCCCGCCCGCCCGCCCGCCCGCCCGCCCGCCCGCCCGCCCGCCCGCCCGCCCGCCCGCCCGCCCGCCCGCCCGCCCGCCCGCCCGCCCGCCCGCCCGCCCGCCCGCCCGCCCGCCCGCCCGCCCGCCCGCCCGCCCGCACTACTTCGCACTACTTTCAATCGTCAACGCGGAAGTAGGATATAGTGAACAACTTTTCATCTACACTGCCTGTGTAATATGGCGCTCCCCAGGGTTGTGTTATTGGACCAATAGCACGTGAACACGCCGTAGCTCTTCCGGGCTAGAAAGAACCGGATTAAATAATCGAAATGCCCAGCGAGAAAGCTATTTCACTACTTTCAATCGTCAACGCGGAAGTAGGAAGTTGATAGGTTCAAAATTTCAATACGGTCGTCATGTCCCTCCACTGCTACCATGTCTCTCCCTCTGTGTCTGCTATCTACAGCCATGTCCCCTATTGCTCCCATGCCTCTTCCTTTGTGTATGTTTCCTACAGCCATGTCCCCTATTGCTCCCATGCCTCTCCCATTGTGTATGTTTCCTACAGCCATGTCCCCTATTGCTCCCATGCCTCTTCCTTTGTGTATGTTTCCTACAGCCATGTCCCCTATTGCTCCCATGCCTCTCCCATTGTGTATGTTTCCTACAGCCATGTCCCCTATTGCTACCATGCCTCTTCCTTTGTGTATGTTTCCTACAGTCTCTCCGTGTGTCCATGCTGTCCTACCACCACGTTACTTTATTGCTCCCGTGTCTCTCCCTCTATCCCTGCTCCCTAATACAACATCCCTCCATTGCTCCCATGTCTCTCCCTGTGTCCTTGCTTTCTACCATCTCGTCCCTTCGTCGCTCCCATGTCTTTCCATTTGGCCTGTTTCCGACTGCCACGTCCCTCCATTACCCCCACATATCTCCTAATTTGCCTGTTTTCTATCACCTCCACCCATAATTGCGCCCACGTCTCTCCCTTCGTGCCTGTTTCTGACTGCCACGTCCCTCCATTGCTCCCACGTATCTCCTATTTTGCCTGTTTTCTATCACCTCGTCCGTTCGTTGCTCCCATGTCTCTCCCCGTGTGCCTGGTTCCTACTGCCACGTCCCTTAATTGCTCCCATGTCTGTCCCTATGTGTATGCTTCCCACTGCTACGTCCCTTTATTGCTCCCATATCTCTCCCTGTTCCTGCTTCCCTGTCTGACGTTGTAAATAAACTTTGTTAAGACTACTGTGACGAACACTGTGCGTTTGAACTACTGTTGTTTCAGTTCTATTCTAACATTTCACGCTGAGCTTAAGTCGGCTGTAGCTTGCAACTCGACGTACACTTATTATTTAACCCTAACTATGGAAATGGCCCTGTAATGAGTAACATTCCTTTGTTGATGTTATGTCATATGTTTCTGCAAACCGTTATAGAAAACAGGACAGAATGTAAAAAATCTTAATGCGTAACCAAAACAGAAAACAGGACAGAATTTAAAACATGTTCACATAAATAAATTCTAGCACTACATGTACAAATTTAACACGCACGAACACACAAGAACACGAATACACACACGTAAACGCAAACACGCACGCGTTGTAAGTGACGTATGTTGCTGCAAAACGTGGTAGAAAACAATACAGAATGTAAAAACCTTAATGAATAACCAAACACGAATGAAGCATTAAATACGATGTTTATTAAAGTATAAAATATGCGTATATAAAAATTAATATCATAACACAGTTAGATATGTCGACTGAAAGACAATTGTTTTGTATAAGTACACTGCAGACAAATGTGCAATAAAAATTAGCTTAGTACGTTGTCAGTAGCTTCATTCAGCGGCTCCTCCGATTATGGCTTTTAAATCTGAAGGAGACATAATATACCACTGAAGGGCCTTTCTCTTTCATGCACATAAATATTAATCACGCATGTTGAGATAGATAAATTATTGTGCTACATGTATAAACAATACACGCACACTGCATGTCCATGTACATAAATATTGATGTACAGCAAACACGTGCATCCGTAAGTGCACGCAACCATGTGCGCAAATATACAAGCAATGCATACACATGCATGCATGCATACATATACCTGTATGCGTATATGCGCGTATGCGTACATGCATGTATACACACATGCATGCATACATACATACATACATACATACATACATACATACATACATACATGCATGCATGCATGCATATAAACATACATACATGTATGAATTCATACATGCATACATACATACATACATGCATACATATATACATACACATACATACATACATACATACATACATACATAAGTATACGTAAATTGGTTTACTAAAATGTATAATAATAAATTATGTTGTTATGTATATAATTATGAGATCGCCTTGATGACAATATCCAAGGTAAACAATTATATTATAAATATTTCTACGATCGAGGTTCTTCATTGTCCCTGCTTCATTGTTGGTTACCACTATCGTTCACGTCAACGTTGGTCAGACTGTCGGTCTGAGTGCGCACGTACAACCGACAGAGATCTTCACCCAGCCGGACTGCCACTTGTAGTAGCCAGCGTCGTCACATTGTTCCGTCAGACGTAGAACGTGTACGTTATAGTAGACAGGTTCGCAGTGACTGAGACCATCGACGCCGATACAGCGGTCACACTTACAACGGGCTTCTGTCAGTACACTAGGGTAGCGTCGCTGGTCTTTGTTGAGCACGTTGTACCACGGGCAGATGGAACGTTGCTGCACGGACACATCGTCAGTTGCCGGCTGCGTCGGACATTCCTGGTCTCCGAACAAGTGCGAATCCATCGTGTCAGTAGTTGACTGAAGGTCCCGGATGAAGTTGGTGAATGGCGGCGTGATGTAGATAGACTCATGAGCCTCACGAGCCTGGCGAGTGTTGTAAAAGTCTATCCATTTCTGATGCAGTTCACTCGACGTGTGGATCTTACACGTGGTAGTTGGAGCGGAGAGTGTACACGGCAACGTCACGAGAACAACCAAGACTGCCACCTGAAAAAATCAAAACATCGGTGTCTAGAAACTCGTGATATATAGTATAAAATTTACCTAGTATCTGTTGTTATAAAACAATAATCTGAGAGATCCACTTTGAACTGTTTCAGACGTAATTAGATTGGTCTTATCAGTAGTATCGGAAACATGACTTATGTAATGTTTAATTTGAAAAACTAATTAGTCGAGCGCACATGTGAATTCGCATGTTCAAACGGATCCGATTGACACCCAACTCAAACGCCCATTCACTCGTTCGCCCACCCGCCCGCCCGCCCGCCCGCCCGCCCGCCCGCCCATTCACTCGTTCGCCCGCCCGCCCGCCCGCCCGCCCGCCCGCCCGCCCGCCCGCCCGCCCGCCCGCCCGCCCGCCCGCCCGCCCGCCCGCCCGCCCGCCCGCCCGCCCGCCCGCCCGCCCGCCCGCCCGCCCGCCCGCCCGCCCGCCCGCCCGCCCGCCCGCCCGCCCGCCCGCCCGCCCGCCCGCCCGCCCGCCCGCCCGCCCGCCCGCCCGCCCGCCCGCCCGCCCGCCCGCCCGCCCTATTCAAGTTTACTTAGGCCTAATCAAGAAGGGGCCTACCTTTATTATGCCGTACAAACTTATGTTGTGTTTCTGGGAAGACATCATGACCTTCTCTTCTTGTCTGTGTGCGAACGTTCCTTACAGTGGGCTCTGTCTTGGTCGCAAAAAGAAAATGAACTTTCCTTCCAGCGGGCGAAGTGTTGGTCAAAAGAAGAAAATGAAGTTTCTTTCCAACGGGCGCAATGTTGGTCGCAAGAAGAAAGTATTCGCAGTGATAAACAAAGGTGAACATCTCGTCTTATATAAACCCCCCAAGAACTCACTTCCGTTGTACTCAATATATTTAAAGTGTCGTGACGTTTATGATTAAATGTCAATATTTCCACGACAACTTCCGCTTTCTCTGAGAAGGATTGACTCGAGTAAAACGTTGAACATACACATTGGCTCCGTCCCGGAAAATCCGGTAGGATCCTTGTTGGCATTTCGTCACCCGAGTTTAATGTAATCTCCAATGACGACAGTGGGACAGCCTTGGACACGGAATCGTCGTTGCTTTGTTTAAAGTTGCCGTTAACGTGGTTGTGTTGCGGCTTGCAGCACTGAAGCGTGTCGCTGTGCAGGAGCCGGAAACATACAACAACCATCCTACTAGGTAGGGCTCTCTCGCCAAACACGTCATATTGACACGTCATGTTGCCAACTAATACTTTGTCGTTTCACATATTTTTCATAATGGCAGTTACAAAAATAGGTTTAGTTGATGTGAGCGAAAGACAGACGGAGAGAATAATTATTATAACGTGCTCTAGTAACGCGTTTATATATCGTTCCTAGCAGAATAAATGTATTTCATACATGTACACATAACTCCTGACATTCTAAAAGGACTGCATGCTAGAGTAATGTGCATGTACACATAACTCCTGACATTCTAAAAGGACTGCATGCTAGAGTAATGTGCATGTACACATAACTCCTGACATTCTAAAAGGACTGCATGCTAGAGTAATGTGCATGTTTACCGTAGACACCATATTTGATATTAAATGAAGTCACTTCCTGGTTTTATTTTCTGCGACCAACATGGTTGAGTGGAGACGGTTTAGTTAGTTTAACGGTGTATTCAGAAATGTGTTGGTGTTATTGGATGTGTTTGTGTGCAGAGGAAGTCAAATGTATTACGGTATGGGGGTTTCCCATACAAGCGTCTAAGCCGTCAGTAAAACTAGATAAGACCCTTCAACGCGTTTGGTCACGATTGAGTGGACAGTAATGATATGATTGGATAGATATAGCCGCCTACGGGTTGCTAGTTAGATTGGATACAAACAACAACACTAAAGCTATCTCGTCTCAAATGTTATGTGCATGACACATTTGTCACCTTGACTTCAATTAGGAAAACCCATATATCTTGGCGGAATTTGCTTCCAAAACTGTCCGTCTCTAGTACGCGATCGTCACGCATCAGTGTACACACTAATCGTCTTGGCCTAAATACTTTAACGTACTTAGCATCGTTTGAGTTACAACGAGAACACTCGTGAATTCAAAACCTATTTCTTGTTAATATATTCCTATGGTTCGACGACACTAGGAAAATGTTACCAAATTAATATGTAAATAAAGCTGCAGTTGGAATTTCACTTATGCATTGGACATGAGTTTATATGACTAACTGTCAAACATGTTTAAAAACTAAAATAACTATTAGACTTAAAATGATCAATGCAATAAAGTTGTTTCATATGAATATTTAATGCAAGAAATGTAATAACTTAAAGCTATAAAGAAACTAATTACTTAGATGTGAAAAGATGTCTGTTGGCGATCTCTAGTTGCTCCTCCAACGCTGTCAAGTAAGTTGTATTACCGCGATGCTAGAAGGAGTCGGCACTTTCTATATGCCATTGGTTTTGCCGAGTCCTTTTGTGAAAAGGTTTGTGCAAATATGCTTCCTTTGAGGAATAGGGAGTGTGGTTGGGTATCCTGATGGGCGGGGAGTAGGCTAGGCAAGGATTTATTCCTAATACACCATCAAGAATTCGCCAATGTAAAGCAGTTAATACGTTAGCATACAATGTTCTTGGTAAAAAACAATTTGAATATTTACGTAGACATCTGCATATTCTGTGCTTTATCGCAATATGCAAGTGTTTTCGTCGTACAAGATTACTTAATCTTGTTGTACGGGGATGTATGTCTTGTTGTACGGGGATGTACGTCTTGTTGTACAGGGATGTATGTCTTGTTGTACGGGGATGTATGTCTTGTTGTACAGGGATGTATGTCTTCCCGTAAATCAGGTTGCGTATACATTTTAAATCTGATACTTCCGGTTCTTACACAACGACAAACTTCGCGGTTAAAAACCGCAAAATGATTCTTGCCAAACTGCGACTTTGAACAAAGCAACGTCCATTTCCTGCCGGAGGCTGTCCCGCCGTCGTCAGATGATACAATCGTGTTGCGAAGTCCCGGCACAAGGATACCTCATGGTTCTTCCGGGCCGGAACGAATAAGGTAAATGTATCGATTTTCTCCCGATAGACCGTCATATCTCGGCCTTTTCATCGTTAATGAAATAGGAAGTGCACGGGATATAAAATAAAAGGTAAAAGTGAACGTCATTAAACTTTAAATACACACTGTTTGGGCAATGACGTCGCCGGTGGTGCATATAAGACGGGATGTTCACCTTGTTTATCACTGCGAATACTTTCTTCTTACGACCAACACGGGCGCACGCTGAAAGGAAACTTCACTTTCTTCTTGCGACCATCACTGCGCCAACTGGAAGGAGACTTCACTTTCTTCTTGCGACCAACACTGCACCCGCTGGAAGGAAACTTCACTTTCTTCTTGCGACCACCACTGCGCCAACTAGAAGGAGACTTCACTTTCTTCTTGCGACCACCACTGCACCAACTGGAAGGAGACTTCACTTTCTTCTTGCGACCACCACTGCGCCAACTAGAAGGAGACTTCACTTTCTTCTTGCGACCACCACTGCGCCAACTAGAAGGAGACTTCACTTTCTTCTTGCGACCACCACTGCACCAACTGGAAGGAGACTTCACTTTCTTCTTGCGACCACCACTGCGCCAACTAGAAGGAGACTTCACTTTCTTCTTGCGACCAACACTGCGTCCGCTGGAAAGAAAGTTCCTATACACAGGCGAGAAAAGAATAAATGATGTCTTCGCAGAAACACAATAGAAATATGAAGGCAACGATGATCAATTTGCACGGAATCATGATGGTAAGCTCCTTTAATAATTAATACCCCGAGGCACAATAATGATATATTTT